>RJVU01051519.1:7840523-7919172 GCA_003731715.1 Anabarilius grahami | reverse complement strand
TTTTTTTTTTTTTTTTTTTCACAAGTTTACTTAAGTGTGTTTAAAAGCTTTGCTGATTTAAAATTCTCTTCCACAGTGGATTGCCTTTGCTGGCGTAGGCATTTGTTTCTCTCAGTGGTATTGGACACAGGCCAAGTTTGAAGGACTAAGAGGCAGCAGGTGAAATTATTTATATCCTCTTTTTTGTGATGGTGGTAGCCTAATGGTTAAAGATCTCAGCTTCACAGCTGATAAAGAAGAATTCATCTCATGTACCTTTCCTCTCACACCATGGGAGGAGAGGTACATGAGATTAATTCTTCTTTATCACCCTTGTGCCCTTGATCAAGGCACTAAACACCAGGTTGTCACAAAGATACCTTTTCTATAATAATTTGTGTACTGGATGCAAAAGAGATATTAAACAAAAGAACTGAGAAAGAATTTGCATATTTGAGGTGCTACGGTTGTACTGGCTCACCTCTTTGTGATTATTGCCAGCATAAAGCTGGAATTGTGCACCTGACTCCCACACTTTAAGCCTTACTAAGCATGAAAGTGTTTGTATGTGTTTGTAGCATGAGTAGGCAGCTTAATAAAATGCTCTTGGGTGTCTAAAACTATGATTAGAAAAGGTTCTTCGCATGTCTTGTATAAAAGTTCCCCTTTAGCAGATTTAACAACAGTAGATCCCTACCAGATTGCTTGCTTGATGATATTATCACCCAAAAAGACAAATATATTTCATGAAGCTAAAATGAATAGAGTTGACAACACATATTTGCATAAATTATATCGGAGCTTGTAGATATCAGCTCGGTGGCACAATGGTGGTGCAGAGTTTAAACGTAACCAGTCGCGGATCTCTCACACTAGGCTACACCACACATGCTTTGTTTCTGGAAGTTTTTAAAGTCGACATGAAACTGAAGTTGCAATCGTTTTTTCTTACATTTTGTGACATATTTCTGAGTGAAACAACTTCTTGATTTTGTCCATTAGTAATTGATTGGATTGTTTAAATTTGATTTTGCTCTGATCTTATGTGAGTGACAGGTTGTCCGCCCTTGTGCCGGTGAACACGTCCTCAGAGAAGGGAAGGAATGTCGTTGCAAGAAGAAGTTATTTTGACTCAACCCGATGTTTTTCCAAACCTGTATGGCTTTCTTTCTTGTGTAAAAAAAAATTTGCTGGTTGGTATTTCCATGCAATTACAGAAGAATAACCAGGCACTGAAGCTTTAAAACTTTGAAGGGTACCTATTATGCCCTCTTTTACAAGATGTAAAATAAGTCTCTGATGTCCCCAGAGTGTGTATGTGAAGTTTTAGCTCAAAATACCCCACAGATAATTTTTTATAGCATGTTAAAATTGCCACTTTTTGGGGTTGAGCAAAAATGCGCCGTTTCAGTGTGTGCCCTTTAAAAGCAAATGAGCTGCTGTGCTCGGCCTAAGAGGGCGGAGCTTCAAGAGCTGATTCTCTGGTGACAGGATTCAGTCAGGACGCACTATAATGTCAGGAACTGCGAATATATGCTGCATGGAGATAGATCAGGTATAGTTTAGTTTAATTACGGTTATAACTTATATTGTCTTCTTGTTTTTATCCACTATATTAGTACACTCTAAAAAATGTTTGGTTAAAAACAACCCAAGTTGGGTTGAAAATGGACAAACCCAGCAATTGGGTTGTTTTAACCCAGTGATTGGGTTAAATGTTTGCCCAACCTGCTGGGTAGTTTTATTTAACCCAACTACTGATTAAAAATGACTATATGGCTGGCTTAAAATGAATCCAAAATAGTTGAGAAATAAAAAATCAGACACATAATTACTAGAGGCAACAATAATAATCAAAAGGTGTACATTTATTAATAAGCAATTTAATAAATGTTTATTGTTTATTATTCATTATCTTATTAATAAATGCTCATTTATTAAACATATTAATAAATGTTAATTTCCAGCATATTTTGGGTTCATTTTAAGCAACCAATACAGTAATTTTTATACAACAGTTGAGTTAAATAAAACTACCCAGCACGTTGGGCAAACATTTAACCCAACCACTGGAGTGTACAAGCCAGTTTACAGATGAGATTTATAACGTTTATTGTACTTCACACAAAATATGAAGCGTCTGTTTTCACTCTAGAAAATCACTGTAAGTGCTTAATATAATATAACACCATGCAAAAGTGAACTTTGCATAATAGGTCCCCTTTAAAGGGCACCTATTATGCAAAATCCACTTTTACATGGTGTTTAGACATAAATGTGTGTTGGCAGCGTGTGTACACAACCACCCTATAATGCTAAAAATCCACCCACTCTTTTTTTTATTTTTTTTTTATCCCCATTAAACCAAAGCAGTCCACTCACCACTCATTAGACAAGCCGTTTTGATTCTCTGAGTAGTGTGACGTCACACTGCTTAGGCTCCGCCCACGACCGCTGACTGACAGTCCTGCATTACAATAGTTTCTGCCCTCAGCGAGTTGTACGCTGTCCGCCATTTTCTCCGAGCTCGTAAGTCTCGTAAGCAATCCCACTGTTTTGTTTTTGGATGTAAGACTGGACATAAGACTCTTCATTTTCTCCCACCATCTGAGCCACTGAGGACGCAGTGGATTAGTTTTATTTTTGAAGATAATGCGCCCCAAAATCTACCTGAATTCGATTATATCTGCGCAAATCATTTCACTCACAGACTGTTTTGTGAACGAGGGGCAATGCAAGGCAGGCTTTGCTAAAAAGTTGGTACTCAAGGATGGATCTCTAACAACTGTTAGTGATCCTCCAGAAATAGTAAGTGTCACACTGTTTATTTTTAATTATTTTTGAGCAAATCGCCATTTCATTCAATGTGCATGTTAGCCAGTTCCACAACAAATGCGGTTAAAGCTATTGTTGACTTAGGGGCCATTCATGCAGAATGCGTTTTTCCATTCCAACACGCTACTTTTCCATTGTTTTTCTATGTAAACGCGCTAGACGGACGTGCAAAACCGTTGCGCTCGCATCTTGCGTCTTTTGCAGCATCTCGTGCATGACATGGTGTTCTAAAAACACGGCGCTCAAGTTAAAATCAGTTGAACTTTTAAAAAACGTGCGTTTTTAAAGTTTGCCAAAGAGCAGTGTAACAGGAGATTGTCTTGAAAACTTGTGTACGTTTTCTGTAAAGACAAGACATTAAAAACGCTATGTTTATTTGCGAAGGCCTGCACATTTATCCACTAAACATCCAGTTTCATTCTAAAAGTTGTAACTTCTTCCTGAGTCTCTCCATCAGTGTCGACTCTGGTTTGAACAATGTAAGGCTGAACACCGTTACTGACAATCCTCATTTTGGCTGCGTGAGATTCTCCAGCTTTGTTGTTGTTGAGCAACCGAAGCGTGAGCTGTTAAAGCTCCGCCCTCTTCTGGAAAGGGGGCCGGGAGCAGCAGCTCATTTGCATTTAAAGGGACACACACAAAACTGGCGTGTTTTTGCTCACACCCAAATAAGGGCAAATTTGACAAGCTATACTAAATTATCTGTGGGGTATTTTGAGCTGAAACTTCACAGACACATTCTGGGGACACCAGAGACTTATATTACATCTTGTGAAAGGGGCATAATAGGTGCCCTTTAAAGCACATAAAAACATGGAATTGTGTAAGCCTGTGGGGTTTTGTTGTGTAAAATAACAGTAAATCACAGTAAATAGAGGTAAACAGGAAGAAATTCACTCCTTTTAGTGTTATTGATATTGTTTTACATATCTTTGAAGTCTAATATGTGATTATTGCTTGATGTAATTATTGTGTTCATGTTGTATTAAAACACTTGTGCTGCTATTGAGGTGGGATATGGGTAAGGTTAGGGACAAGTTTGGTTCTATGGTTGTTTTTAAAGATGGGTTAAAGTGTAAGGGAAGGCTGAATAGTGTAATAGATGTGATTACAAAAAATAATTACAGCTATAATACATGCAGGGATTTTTTTAAATATAAGTATAAAGTAAAAAATGCATGTACAATGCATTGCATTGTATTAAATTATTAATTTAAATGTTAGTACATAGTTAAAGACACCTAATATAAAGTCTGACCCAATTTCTGACGTAAGGACATATAATTTATAAAATGTATCCCATTGACAGATCATTCTAATCTATCCAAAGACTTCACTCGTCACCATAATGGCAGTCTGTTATCTGTAGCATTTTTGCTTCAAGCCCTTGTTAATTTCTGACCTTTTGAACAATAAAGTTAAACACAAGACATACAGTTTACTGGCACATAGCAGTTACAATAATAGCATCCGTAATACACCTGATTTCCTCAGTATCATTTGTTGTTAGTACTTTGAATAGTAAACAGAGACTCTGACCTCAGGCAGATATACCTAGCGTATGGGTAACCTTTCACCCTTATCTCATTTAACGCTGTTTTTAAATAAAACGCATAGGGGCAAAAAACCTGTCTTTCTGGTCTTGAGATTAGAGCAGTGTCTTTCCTTCTAAGTTAAGTTTTGTGGGAGGTACATTGGTGTGCACAAATCTCTCTAAAAATGTGGAATTCTATTGGTTTGGACTGTCAATTACACAGTTTTATGATCATTATACAAAAAAGACTCTCTTCACATCCTGATAGCAATCAATAACAGAAGTGGTCTAAATATTAAAAAATGTACATACTGTATATCATCTGTGGAAGTCTTGGACCAATCATTGTGTATTTCCATACCTCTTGCTCACACAGAAAACACACGTCATCAGTGCGCTTGAGGCTATGCAGAGTGTTGACAGACAAACAGCAGCCGCCTTTTACAGTTCCTCCTGAATCAAAACAAAGAGCTTATAATTGAGAAAAAACTTAATTTAGAGACGGCAACTCGTTCTACTCTGAACTGTTCACATCCTCAGACTCTTAATGCTAAGATTAATGCTTTTCTATGTCAACTCTATCAACGACAAAATGAATCTGCAGCAGTCAGATGGTACAAGTAAGAGCTTTGTAAGTTTTTTTACGTTCATTATGATTGTAATGTTATGTGCTTTAAAACATGAAGTAATTTAACGCCGTCATGACGCTTTGCTGAATCTGTTCATGTGTTTTGGATGAGGCGTAGCTTTGGAGAGTGCTTTGAAGGGAGGGTGGGATCTAATGCTTTCAAAGTAGGCTTGCTATTGCTATAGCCGCTCTGAAATTGCCTACCCTACCTTTCAAGCAAGCCATCCATGTCTGGAATATCCCCTATTGTGCCATCTCCATACAATCTTCTATAAATCGCTAAACAATTTTTGTAGCATTATTGTTTCATTGTCATGCTTATGGTTCCAGGGGATTATTGCATGTCCTATTAAAATTAATTATTATAAAGCTGAACCCCCGTTAGGAACCATATATACCACCAAACCAAATGAACAATAATAATTTGTATGTGTTATTGTGGTTCTGACTGAATTATAGGTTAGCCGTATCACTTGTGAACTATGTCACATTACATTGATGTTTAAGTTGTTGTTCTCTAAAAATTTGTCCATCCAAGATATTCTACAAAGAAAATCACAATTCCACAGAATAAAGAAAGTCCTACAGGTCTGGAACAACATAAGGAAGTAAATTATGACATATTTTTAATATCTGACCGAACTATTCTTTTAAATATGCAATTATATGAACTTTTACCATCTAATGTCCTTCAGAAATGCAAAGTATTCTTCCCAGTTGAGCTACAACTTTTCTAATGTTTTTTTAACTTCGAAGCTCTTTGAAGTTTCTGGCTAAATATGTTTCAACACTGATTGAAATATAAGTATAATATCCCCTCATTTATTTTTCCCTTCGGTAAATGACATTTAACATACCTTCTCCAAATTAAAAACTAAAACAAGCCTCTGAATATAAAATGATAACATTCTTCTTCATGATAGTTTCATTGATAGTTGTCTGAAGCTGTAACTCCTCTCTGTTGTTTGCTGTGTTCTTTTTAATGACGGTCAGGGCCCCTGCAGTTTGAAAACAAATAGCAGTGTTTGGCAGTCAGTTATTAGAAAAGCCAGCAATTAGGACTGTAGACCTAGAACTGCAGGCAAACAGTACTGTGATCCAGAGCCTGTCTGTCCTAAAATTTAGTGTGTATACATGCAGTATGTGTTTATAGATGGAGATTGCAACTGCAATAGGTGCCTTCAATGCTTGGCCCCTAATAAGAAAACCAACTTACACAATAGGTGCCTAAGCGCCATTGGTAGCAGACCCCTAAAAATCATGTCAAGTTGCATTTGCTTCATTAATCTCTGAATTGTATAATTCTTAACAATATTCAGAAAAATTTGTCACCAGATAAATTAGCTTCTCAAACAGCACGGTTTTGGCACAACTTCTATAGTGACTCTCAGACAGTAGCGACACTTGATCACCAATAACTCTGGAAGTGAACATTCGAATAGCTCCAAATAAAAAGTAAAATGACAGTAACAAATATATTTGCTGTGAAACAAATTGGACTTATCATGCAGGGAAAGTGACCCTAATATCAGTGATTTTTGCTTCAGCATGCTCTCCCCTCAAACTCACACCTTTCTGTTTCCTTCCAGGGTGAGTGTTGTGGAACAGGGTGATGATAGTCAAGGATTCTCTATTGCCGGCCCTACGGCATATCATGAAGAAGTCCGCTCAACTTTTCCTGCTATTCCTGCTGGTCTGGATGCTGCTCCTCTTTCTTGTCTTTTCCTACTTCAATGAATCCCAGGTGAACCATCCCCATAAGACGACTTCCCTCCTCAACTCTGAATCTCAACTCTCAACCCATGTTCAGCGTAGTTCCCGGGCCATCATGGCGTCCCGTAATGCTCGCTGGGGTTTGTTTGCGGAGAGGAGAGGTCCTTTCCAGCACAGGCAAGTGTTTCAACCTCCTCGCACTAGAAAAGAGTTTAATTTCAGGAATTTTGACAAACATCAGCCAGAGTTTAAGAAGCACATGATGAAGCCTCCTGAAACTGACTTTTCCTGGTCGGTGGTCCGTGGTCTGTGGAAGGGACAGGCGTCCTACAAATTGCTAAGCCAACGACTACAGGAAGCCGTCAAGGACCATGTTCACTCTAATAAGCACAAAGTTCACTACAGAGGCCAACGTAAAGCAAACAAGGGTAGGGAGGAGATACTGTGTCAGATGAAAGAGCAAGCTCAGCTCAGGACTCTGGATGGCTCTGAACAGCCCTTCGCTCACCTAGGTTTTCAACAGCTGGATCCTCCTCAACTGCAGCGGGCGTACAGGACATGTGCCGTGGTGACTTCAGCAGGGGCGATTCTTAACTCATCACTGGGGCTTGAAATTGGTGAGTTGGGTAGGGATAATATGCATATATAGCTACACACAACCAGTCATAAATTTGAAACTCACTCATTTTAAAATTTACTTTTTTTTTTTTTTTTTTTTTTCTGTAAAGACAATATGAAATTTTCACCAGCCATTACTCCAGTTGTCAGCATCACATGATCCTTCAGAAATCAATCTCATACGCTGATTTGGTGCTTAAAAATTATTTCTTAAAAACCGCTTTTGCTGCTTGATATTTTTGTGGCAATACTCTACCATTCAAAAGTTTTGAGTAAGTTTTTTCAGCAAAGATTCATTAAAGCTGCAGTCCGTAACTTTTTTTGGTAAAAAATTATCCAAAATCAATTTTTGAGCAAGTACATAACCACACAGTGTTCAAAACTATCTCCTTACCTTACTATCTCCTTGAAATCGGTACTGGTGGGTTTCTGTGGGAAATTCGAGCATGCCGCCGTTCGTCTTTGCGTCATTACGTCACGTCTGTTTACATGAAGAACGAGTCCCAGCTAGTAGGTTATATCACATGTGAGTATGGCAAATCATTTATAGCCTTTTCTCACAACAGCTGAAATAATTAAACTTATCATGTTAATGGCGGATTGCAATCAGAAAGGTCCAAATGACAATCATGAGTGACAACTAGAGATTCACCCATTAGTGAAAAGCAAAAGTGGCTACAGAAACTGAAATCTACAGGTAACGCTAATACACACCAAATACACATAGTCATGCAATGCTGATGTTGTTAACATTAACAACCTGAGAACAAATTATAACAATAATAATAATTTGCATGGTGTTGACGTGATCCGAACTAAGCGATCGTTAGATTTAATCACCATTAGCAGCGTGATTTATTGTAATGCTTTTTTTCTCAGTTGGTCAGAACAAAAGTGGCAGACATGTTACTTGTTCAGATGACATTTTCCGGTGAAAATTCTTATTTTGGTCATACTTCCAAGATGTATAATCTGTGATTCAGAAGTACAGTATCCACCGGTGCGGTCACTGACAGCAAACATTAGATTCATCCACGCTGAGGAGCCGTGCCGATGCACAACCCACGTAAAGATGATAATTCCGCAAATAACTGCAATTGCAGGTTTCAAACAGAGATGGTGACAAAGAGGCTAAACTTACAGACTGTAGCTTTAAATTGATCCTAAAGTGACAGTATAGACATTTATAATGTTACCAAAACTTTTTTCTTCAAATAAAAGGTGTTCTCTTGAACTTTCTATTCATCAAGGAATCCTTGAAAAAAAAAATAATAATCATGGTTTCCACAAAATGTTAAGCAGCAGAAACTTTCTAATACAATTGCTGAGGGAGTGACTGACATCTTTCTATCTTCTTACTCCCGTAATGCATCTCTCTATATATTTTTCCTCTTTTAGAAAATCTTGAAAAATATTTTTAGTGGATTTTAAGCCTTTGCTGATGGAGCATGGAAACACAACAATAATATTTTCTATGGTTATACATTTTATGTGCTGCACAGTTATGTGTGTGTCTTCAGGGCTTGACATTAACTTTTTTTCAAATATACAATAATATCGATATGTATCAAAAAATCTATATTTTTGACAAAAATGTATATATTATATAAATTTCAACCTGCCAAGGTGGCTAGTAGGAGTGACTGTGTTACACACCACTGCTGAAATCCACCTGCATTTTTTGGGTTGGTGGGTTTTAATGTCAAGCCCTTGTTATCTCTGTTATTCATTGATAATAAAGCTTAAAAAACATTTTGCGCTGTTACTGAGGGCTGCAGGGATGATGTATTTTTGTTGGTCAACCTGGAAATCAGCATCACCCTGGTTCCCTTGACAAAAACCCAAAAGGATTTTTCCATTGGCTTTTGGATTATTGCAGAATATAAACTCTATGACCAGCACAAGTTTATGAATCTTACATGTTTTGTTCTTCAAGATAATTGTCTCAAATTAACACAGCTTAACCAGAAGTAAAAAATTTAAGTTAGGCTATAAAAGAACTACACTATGCTTGCATGACTTCAGTGTCACCACCACTATGCTTCTGACAACTCAAAATCTTTGTTTAGGTTGGAAAGTTTGAGTTTTTGACTGCCTTTTTCAAGACATCCAAATGCTTAAAAAATAACTAGTGGGGTATTACTAATCCATTTTATGTCATAAAATAAAATGTGAAAATATCTTGAGCTTTCTGTATGTTAACTACAGACTTTATTGTGGGCATTTAACCCAAAACCCATTAAAAACCCACTGACTTCAGGATAATGGGACCGGAAGTGCAGAAAACGGCAACTCATTTCCAGGTTTTAGGACCGCACTCTATAGTTTACTTTTCATGTTCAAAACCCAGAAGTGTGAAAAGTGCCACATTTTCAAGTCCTGCATGGATTCTGTGTTTATTGTAACTGTTACAAATGATTTTAAATCATTATCTTTGTACACCTAAAAGGTAAACAGCACTTTATCTCTGCATTTTAATGCTCTTTTTGTGAATCTGTTGCTGTTCTCTGTAGTATTCCAGAGAAATGTGCTGCTGTAGATAATGATTCCTTGTGTACAATAAAAAGGCTTTCATAAATGCCCAAACCATGCATTTGCTAAATAATATAATATAACATAATATAATAATTGGTGAATCGCACAAATAACATATGAACGTACTTTGTTACATTTATATTCTACCTAGTGGAATTTAATTATCAAAGAATATATATATATTTTTCCCCCTTTTTTTTTGCATTCAAAATCTTCAAAAATCGGCATAATGCTTTTTATTGTCACAAGGCTGAAGATGAGGGAAAACAGACTGAAGATGGGATTATCAAATATAAACATTGTTTTATTAACAAGAAGGCAGGCAGGAGTAACAGAGCACATGGGAGCATAAACGTAACACAATCACTACATGTACACGAACATCAACCGACAACCAAAGACTGAAAACAGAGGAACTAAATACACAGAGATAATGAACTGAATGACGTACAAGATTAGTGTCCAGCGGAACTTGATGAGTGGCGGGAAAAGAGACAAAGAGACGCAAGACTAATGAAAACAAACTGAAAGTCCATGAAAGTGAAACTAAAGATGAAAGAGTCCAGATCATTGTGACACTCATTACACACAAAGGTTAGTTAGAGTCAGTGTTAATTTCGTTGACTAAATATTTTCGTCATTATTTTCGTCACGAATATATTTTTTCTGACGAAAACGAAACGAAAACTAAAAAAGAAGTCACTGATGAAGACTAAAACTATGACTAAATTGATTGACATTATCGTCAACGAATAAAGGACGAGACGAAAATAGACTGTGACGAAAATCCAATCAGCAGACGGGAGAGATGCGAGGAATGAACAAAAGAACCAATCGGCAAAACGGAACAGGCGAGACTGCATGAGAAGAGAACCAATCAGAGCCTGACTTATTGAGACGTGAAGAAGGTATTCAGTCTTTGACTGAGCTCGCGCAAAGACTATAGAATAACACAAGACGAGTCACTCGTATTGTTTTGAATGGGAGAAAGTGTAACGCGCAATACGGCGGAATAAGTCCCGCCTTCTAAATAAGAGCCAATCGCCGACTGGTAAAGTCATCGCGTCACTGCAACGGCCGTTAGATGTTGCTGCATAAAAGCTTTTGAATTCAAATAAAGACACAGTTGTGTTGAAATAAAGTTGAATTTGTGTTTTATATATTGTGGTTAAGTTTGTTTCCTATACCAGCGGTAAAAAATTGTCTAGTAAATCTGTTATTGATTTTAGTCTTATTTTAGTCGACTAAAATACCAAGCAATTTTAGTCGACTAAAATACCAAGCAATTTTAGTCGACTAAAATAAGACTAAAATTAAAACAAATCAGATGACTAAAACTTGACTAAAACTAAAAAGAATTATAGTCAAAAGACTAAGACTAAAACTAAATTAAAATTTCTTGTCAAAATTAACACTGGTTAGAGTCTCAGACTTTTTATTAGCCACTTTCTTGTCTTGTTTTGATAGTTTCTCTCTCTCTCTTGCTTTTACTTTCACTCCCTCATTCAATTTCTTCCACTCAATTCATCATCTCTCTCTTTTTTTTTTCTCCATGTTAGTCCTTGATTTGGTCTGCTGTTGAATAGAGACATTGATGCACAAGGTCTAATTGTTGGAACATGAATACTGCAGCAGCTGACAGCCAATGACAGATAAGCATTAGAGCAGCGCTCCCTGTTCTCTAGAAGCCCTTGAATAGCATTGCCCTGCTTCATTGTCAGAGAGAACGAGAGCACTGCTGTCACAGTGTCCTTACATGTTTTTGTCTCTTTGTAGGAGTCTTATTGGATTTTCTATGAAACTGGTTTGGAAACGGGACATTGGAACTTATGTCTTAGGCCTAGACATGCTTACAGCAGTAGTTTGTGTTGTAAACTCAAAACATTTTACATTTACTAATTCAAGAGTGGTTTATTTGATTGTAAAATTAGTTACAATAAAGGGAAAGTTTGTGAGTCTAGATAAAATGGTTTCTGTTACTAGATGTTAGTGAATTGTATTTTGCTGCCTGCTAGTGGCGATTGAATGACTGCATGTGAAAGATATTGATGGAAGAAGATAATGCACAGTAGACAGTTGTTTTGATTATTCAGGTCAATGAATAAGGACTTACTCAGTTTACTAGAGACATAGCAGAAGAAAAATCCTATACACCTATACATCAGGCTCCTGCACATTAATATGGTAGAATTTGCCTTACAACACTAGAGGGAGCAATTTCTTATGATAATAAATTGGCCATAACAACAGTCTGATTCATTTAATGAATACAAGTTTGTTTGTTTGTTTGTTTGTTTGTTTAAAAAACAAAACAAAAAAAACCCAATAATTTTCAAATCTCAATAACTGTGGTTTTGTGTCAAATGTCCAACAGCACATGCTTGTTTTACAGTATGTTGGTTTCAAATACTAAAAACCTTAAGAAGAATTAAGAATTAGAATTAAATTAAGAATTAAACTGGCAAGGTCAGATCAGGTCAGGGCAAGTTTTAGTTTATTATGCAAAAGAAGTACAAACACACCCCTCCCTTCAACGCTCCGCCCCAAAAATGCACAAACACAATGCAAGAGCAGATGTCCCTTTATCAAAGCTTCAGCAAAGCAAAATAATGCTTTGTGAAAAATAAATTGAAGATGACGAACAAACGACAAGGAAGAACAAAAAACAAACACACAGTACACACTCTAAAAAACACTGGGCTAAAAACAACCCAAGGGCTGGGTAAATATAGGACAGAACACATGTTGGGTTTTTTTTACCCAGCAAATTGGGTTGTTGATTTAACCCAGCATAATGGGCTGATTCATTTTTAATAGCAGCTTATCTTTTAGTTCATGCGTGAATTACTGTTTACAGATTAAATTAAATACTTTGAAACGTTTTAAATACTCCACACAACCACTGGTTTGCACACTCTAAAAAATGCTGGGTTAAAAACAACCCAAGTTGGGTTGAAAATGGACAAACCCAGCGATTGGGTTGTTTTGACCCAGCACCTGCTGGGTAGTTTTATTTAACCCAACAATTGTTTACAAATGACTATATGTCTGGCTTAAAATGAACCCAAAATAGGTTGGAAATTAAAAATCAGACTCATAATTACTAGAGGCAACAATAATAATCAAAAAGATGAGCATTTATTAATAAGCAATTTAATAAATGTTTATTGTTTAAATATTATTCAAAAAAAGTATTAATAAATGTTTGTTTATTAAACATATTAATAAATGTTAATTTCCAACATATTTTGGGTTCATTTTAAGCAAGAAATACAGTAATTTTTAAACAATATTTGGGTTAAATAAAACTACCCAGCAGGTTGGGCAAACATTTAACCCAGCCGCTGGGTTAAAACAACCCAATCGCTGGGTTTGTCCATTTTCAACCCAACTTAAGTTCTTTTTAACCTAGCATTTTTTAGAGTGCATGATAATTCCTTTATTTTCGATCATATTTTATAGTATAGCATTGTTTTTTAATACATATTGCCTACATTTAAGCTTAATTAACAAATATTAGAAGTAAAAATTAAACATTTAGAAGTAATTCAAGTGTAATCGATCAGTCTCTGTTGTGCTGTTTCCACCGTAACGCCACTGGATCTCGTGCCGGAGATGACTTGCATTCGGCGGAGGAACTGATAACTTCAGACCGCCGCCTGCGTTTCTCTCGTTGCCGAAAAATGTTGTGACTGACTCCATAACCTGTCCATAAATAATCATTGTACAATTCTGAGAACACATTTTAACATCCTAAGTGTTTATATTCTGTATCTTTTTTAATAAAATTCAGGCATTTCCATCATGTGAAAAGACTGATGCGACGCTCACATTAGGTGACTCACATCGCGGCCCTATTTGTTGCTTTGCATAAAATTAAACAATATACAGAACAATAATGAATTTTTAGATCAAATAAAATGTACACAAACCTGTATTTTTACCGAAGACATGCACCAATTTGACGGAGCTGCACTGCTCTCTCCTGAAGAGGGCGCTAAAAGCCCGCGATAAATAACTAACTCAACCCCTGGGTTACGCCTGACCCAGGATCTGGGTAAAACAAAAACTACCCAAACACTGGGAAAATAACTCTGGGGGGAAAAAAAATGACCCAAAAGGCTAAAAACAGGACATGGGTAGAAAAAATAACCCAATATTTTTCCGAGTACATACAAGCAAGAGTTGGTTGTCAGTCTCCAGCAGCACAGCAGCTCCAGATCAAACAATGACACTCAAAACTGTCCTGTTACTAGAGCTAACATTACAACAACAGCATATCTTGGTTCTGTGAAAAATAGCAAAACAAAAATTACACACGTATGGAGCAGAAACCTCTGCGTCTGTTTTCAGGCCTTCCAGCTATTGTCTCTCCAGCCCAGGAAAGCTTTTCTAATATTCCTAAAGCTCTTGCCTGATTATAACTCTTCTTTTTCAGTGATATTCCTCTGAATTTTTCTCTGTTGTAATGTCTCTCAGCCATCTCTCTTTCTACAGTCTTTCTTCAAATCTCTCTCTCGCTCACTCTCTCTCCTCCCCCATCATGAGTGGGCACGCCCCCTACTGCTGATTGGCTACAAATGTGTTGTGGTGTTCAGTCCAAACCACTTTCAACAGCATTTCTCAGAAATTGCTTACAGCATCTTTAATTAAAATATTTGTTGATCAAAACAAGGAACTGACATTTATGTATGATTTATAATTATACTCTTTAAATTCACAGTAGCTGAAAAGGCATTTAGTGCTGTATAATGCACAGGTTCCACTGTGTCATTTTACTCCATCTACCCCATATTGTCACAAAAGGTCAACATGTGTTCCGCCTTTAAAATTTGAACGGGCACTTTTGATTGACTGTTGTTTTTGCCATTCTAGATTCCCATGATGCTGTGCTGCGTTTCAATGCTGCACCTTCCAAGGGCTTTGAAAGAGACGTGGGCAGCAAGACAACCATTCGAATCATGAACTCTCAGGTCATCACAGACACAAACCTTCACCCTCTGAATCATTCCCTGTCTCCCTGTGTGCAGGGACTAAATAGAGATGTCTTGTTCTTTTTTATCAGATTCTAGCTAACCCCAAACACAGATTCAACAGCAGTTTGCTCTATAAGAACATTACCTTGGTAGCCTGGGATCCTGCTCCTTATAACATTGACCTTAAAAAGGTATGAAAATCATATCATAGAGAATCTGTCAGAAACGCTATGCTATTCAGCCCTGTTAAACTTTTTTTGTGTAGTTTTCTTACTAGTTTTCTTTCTTGAAATACATATATGGTAAGGCAGGATCAGGGTGACTTTGAAGGTATAGAGGTGACATTATCAGCCTAATGGCCAGCAGAGGAATCATTTATAATGATTAGATCCATGGTTGTGCTTCACTGACTGAGAATGAAATCAAAAAGCGGCGGACGTAAGAAGAATGCCTGACATTTTCGCTAGAGTAGTAAATTTGAGAGGCATACAAACATGACGACCAAACAGAGTAGGAAGAAAAAGGGACTATATGATAGTAAAATCTTTTGCAGACCTGTAATTAATATTTTACACATTTAGTTTTTATTGTTTTTTTTCCTGTGTTTCCTTCAGTTTAGTTCCCGTCTCCTTAGGGGCCATTTACACAACACAATTTTCAACTAAAAATGAAACACTTAGGCGTTTTGGCTGTTCATTCACACGACAACAACCGAGTTTCAAAGTGCAAGTTTTTGAAAACCGTACTGTTATTATCTCCGTGCAAACAACAAAAACTTTGTGAAAACGGAGACGTAATGCGTATGCATATTACATGTTCAGTCTATAGGTGCATAGTTTTTCTTTACTTTACTTCATATCAAAGTGTCATGGCCAACTACTGGCCTGGCAGCATAATACAGCATTTTTTGTCATCATCACGGATCCGTGTGAATGGGGATCGTTTTGACAGGTGAAGTGAATAACACTGATTCTCTCTTCATCACGGCACCCGTTAGTGGGTGGATATATTAGGCAGCAAGTGGACATTTTGTCCTCAAAGTTGATGTGTTAGAAGCCGGAAAAATGGGCGAGCATAAGGATTTGAGTGAGTTTGACAAGGACCAAATTGGGATGGCTAGACGACTGGGTCAGAGCATCTCCAAAACTGCAGCTCTTGTGGGGTGTTCCCGGTCTGCAGTGGTCAGTATCTATCAAAAGTGCTCCAAGAAAGGAACAGTGGTGAACCGGCGACAGGGTCATGGGCGGTAAAGGCTCATTGAAGGCTGACCCGTGTGGTCCGATCCAACAGACGAGCTACTGTAGCTCAAATTGCTCAAGAAGTTAATGCTGGTTCTGATAGAAAGGTGTCAGAATACACAGTGCATCACTGTTTGTTGCGTATGGAGCTGCATATGAGCATCATGTCATTGACCTTTTATCAAACCATGCAACTAAGTGTTAGGACTTTATTTTTAACATAATGTTTTCCTGTTTTCCCAATGTTCACAGTGGTACCAGCATCCCGATTATGACCTTTTTACTCCATACATAACTCACAGGAAGAAATTCCCCGAGCAGCCCTTTTATATCCTGCATCCTTCCTTTATCTGGAAACTTTGGGATATTGTGCAAAGCAACACACGGGAGAACATTCAACCGAACCCTCCTTCCTCAGGATTTATAGGTGAGTCTTTTTATCATTTACATATTCATACATAGACACACAATCTATCCTCTTTTTGATCCTTGCACTCAAGAAAATTGTTATGCCACATGTCGTGACAGTAATTTTTGAGAGATTTGCCATGCTGTGCAGTTGACGCACACATCCGATCCTAATTTAAGCAAGATCAAATGTTTCTCTGCCTACTTCTCCAGAGTATCTGCTGACTTACAAATGATAATTATGTCTGTTTGTATTCACTGTTCCTCTTGAATTCATTTATGACTGAAGAGTGCAGTATGTGTGTATGTGTGTGTGCAAATACTGAAATGTGTTACTAAGTAATATCACTTTGATAGATGCCGGTTCGGGTGCATGAAGGGATTATTTCAATCAGAGTGGAAAAAGTAAACTCTCCATAACATTTCTAGAGGATACTTACCTTGCCGCAGGCTGTACTGGCAGAAACAGTGCCCGTGGCAGCAAAAAACCCCTGAATGTTCATGGAAACACACACATACACACACTTTCTTGTTGTCTCCTTTGCTTTGCAAGTTCATTGCTGAATCTTAATGAATGAATGGAGGTTTGGCTTAACTAAAAATCTAAGAGAGGTACACAAGCAAATTAACAAATGTGACAGTGAGTATAATTGTGGGTAGTTGGTTTATTTTCTTGTATGATTGACATATAATCAAGATCTGTGTAAATCGGTGCTGTTAATACAAGTTGATGGCTCTCAAACAGACGATCAACATTCCTACACCCATCAAACGTCATTAGTGCTATTAAAGGCACAATCCAATATTTGCTGGTCCTAAGACAGCAACAATGTTGAAATTTTTTGTATATTTTTTGTCCTCTTTCATTGGTTTGAGTGCACAATATTGGATCGTACCTTTACGTTTACGATTACAGCTTTGACGTAAAGGAATATTGTCATCATTAACTCCAAAACCATGTTCCAGACTTTCTTTCTTCATCTGGGAACAAAATTTAGCATTATGTGATTAATTTACAACAAAACAAAAGAAAACGATGCTTTTATCTCCAAAATCCTTTTTTTCTTCTTACATTAGACAAGCTCAGTGACAACTCCTTTTTGTGTAAAGGATTATGGGTGATGGTAGGATATGCAGGATATACTTGAAAACATCCTTTAAAACAAGCTAAATGAAGGACACAAAATGAAAGCTGCCTTCCAAAAGGTCCTTAAAATGTAGTAGTCCTTTGATGCCACTTAAAGCTGCTTTAATATTGGGGAGATTTTCACCAAAAATGGTCGGACCACTTGGTAAATGATCAGTGAGCTGCATGGTTGCCATTGTACTGAATTCACCCAACCTGATATTCATTAAATTACCTGTGCTCAGCAGAAGAAAAAAAGAATCATCAAGTTTGGAAAGAAGGATTTTCCTTCTATTAAACTATTCCTTCAACATCACCACTAGTGATGGAGATACTGTTTTGGATCACTGGACTACTCTGAAGCAATGTTGTGACTAATGATCCACATGTCATGATCCTTAATCTCCAGCAGCTAACGGTGAGATTAGGGTACAAACAGAATACAAAGAAGTCATGGGTGGAGGATTTTACCAGTTTTGAGGGTTTTTCCTTTGAATTCACCGCTTTATTCAACATCTTATTCAGACCTGGCCATAAATAGGTTGGGATGGGAACATGCAGACAAAATGGAGGCAAGCACATTTATAAGTAATGCAGCATCTAAACATCCAATTTAACAAGTCACCAGTAGCTGGTTGCACTTTTCTCGCTCTTTGTAACATTTATATTGACAAGTCACATACAAATACCAATTGAAAATGGTGTGTTAGGTCAGACAACAGTTTGTCATCACAAAGACGACGATAGAGATCACTTTGCTACAGTTCTGATTTTCAGCTTTTGATTGGTAGGCACTCAACAACACTACACAGACGATTTTGTCATCATTTGGGACACTATGTATGCCAGGCTTAGACTGGGGTAGTGTGGAGCTGGAACGTAGAGGTGTTATTTTTATTTATTTATTTTTTTTTGTGTGTGTATTGGTTCAGCCCGAGACAGGGGTGCTGCACTCATTGCACTGGAGACCAATGGAAGTAGGTTCGTTGCCAGCCACTGTGTTGCTATAAGCCCTTCGGTTGAGCTGGATGCCAGTAGTTCTTGAAGGCATAGAGGACTGTCCATTCTCTAGAGAGCTGTGTTTGCAATGAAACAGGATGAGGAAACACCTGTAAAACTGCACAAAACACAGTACATTACCACTCATATTTTCTGAGACACAAAAGATGCAGAGCCATTAATAATTTTGTACATTTGTGTGAAAGTTTTCCCAGTTTCCTTTTGAATTGTAGCATCTCAGCATCTTGCATTCTTTTTATGACCAAAGAAAACCAGCATATGCTTGTTAGGTATGTTTTGAAGCATGGTAGCTGGTTCATGCTGGTCCTTAGTTGGTCATGAGCTGGTTTAAGCTGGTCCTGGGCTGGAGCTGGTTGCTTAGGACCAGCACTTGACCAGCTTAAACCAGCTGCCATGCTTTAAAGGTGCAATGTGTCAATTTTAGCGGTGAGGTTGTGAACTGCAACTAACGGCGCATACCCTTTGCACCCCTCCCTTTCGGAGAAGCTATGGTGCCCGTCTGGCCAACAGAAGGCAAAGATGTCGTCGTCTGAGACAGCAGAGAGTAGCCTGTATGAAGCAATTTGGTTTCTTCTTACTTAAAAAAACAAAGAACAGTCATGGCTTCTAATGAACCAGACGATGACTACTACTAATACTACTATACTTTATGCGTATTCAACGTAGTGACGATGCAAGCTGCCTCTAAACACACGAACGATTTAGAAGAACAACAACATAGTGACTAAACGCGCTCTGTAGAGTGTATGTCCGTTTAGGGCTGCTGTAGAAACATGTCGGCGCATAATAATGACTTGACATGGAGGGGGGACCTGCAGTATGAGATAGAAATGGCTCATTCTAAGGTAATAAAAACGTAAGGGTTCATTATGTAAGGTCTTTATGCATCACTGAAAACAGTTACATATATTATATTGCATTTTTGTCAGTAGATCCTCTTAAATTTTACTCATTGCACCTTTAAAACATAACTAACCAGCATATGCTGTTTTTTTCAACAGGATGGTGGGAGTATCTTAATATTAAGTGTTCGCAATAAAGGAAAGGACAAATAATTTAAAAATTTAGTTTAAGATGCGTGCCATTTCACATGACATTTTTCAACCTGAACTAAACTCTCATCATAAAAAGGTCAAAATTATCTGATATTTTAAGAGGCTTATTGACTTTGACACAGAGGGTCTGCAGGGGGTCTTCTCTGTGACTGTCTTCTCTTCTCTTCTCTCCTTAAAGTTTGGAGCAGATCGGACATTGTATGCCTGAGTTACAACAACTTCCTATTTCACGGTGAAACATTGAATTTTGTTAGGCCGCCACGGACATGACCTTCAACGAAAACTCTAGATCTTCGCAATTTAAAGTCGCAATGGCCTTTAGATTAGACTGACCAAATATGACGTTGATCTGATTAAAGCTTTAGGAGGAGTTTGTTAAAATCCGTCTGAAAATGGCAAAAACTGCAAAAATTTTGCATAGAAAATTCAAAATATCTCCTGTTGGGTTTTCAGATTTTGTGCCCAGGGACCTTTTTTGTAGGTATTGGGCTATTAGATATGTCTACCGAATTTCATACTTGTACGTGAAACGTAGTGTGAAGGGCGCTTAATTGAAATTTTGTAGGTGCTGCTATCAAGCCATTTTGCCACACCTAATTCTGAAACCCATATCAGACGTAAATTTTCACCACTTCTGACGCATGTGCAAAGCTTCGTGAGTTTTCAAGCGTGTTTAGGCCCTCAAAAATGCGATTCATTTCGGAGAAGAAGAAGAATTGACTGAGCAATTACAATAGGATCCTCACACCATCGGTGCTCGGGCTCTAAAAATAACCGTTACAATGATATGCATGAATTGCATTTTTTATGTATTTTTGAATTGATATATAGGACAAAATGAGAGTCATTGACCCAATAATTATTGACTGACTTGTTTCTTCATTCTGAAGTGAAGTGACGTGTGTAGCCAAGTATGGTGTCCCATACTTGGAATTTGTGCTCTGTATTTCACCAATCCAAGTGCACACACACAGCAGTGAGTATTGAACACACACACACCCGGATTTTATGATGTAGGCCGAAAATGAGCTTCCCCTCTCTGACAGACCAGTAGCCGCCACTGATCCCTACCCACAACTGAGGTGCCCTTGAGCAAGGCACCGAACCCCCAATCACTCCCCGGGTGCCGCAGCAAAAACCGCTGCTCACTGCTCCGGGTGTGTGTGTTCAATACTCACTGCTGTGTGTGTGCACTTGGATTGGTGAAATACAGAGCACAAATTCCAAGTATGGGACACCANGGTGAAACATTGAATTTTGTTAGGCCGCCACGGACGTGACCTTCAAGGAAAACTCTAGATCTTCGCAATTTAAAGTCGCAATGGCCTTTAGATTAGACTGACCAAATATGACGTTGATCTGATTAAAGCTTTAGGAGGAGTTTGTTAAAATCCGTCTGAAAATGGCAAAAACTGCAAAAATTTTGCATAGAAAATTCAAAATATCTCCTGTTGGGTTTTCAGATTTTGTGCCCAGGGACCTTTTTTGTAGGTATTGGGCTATTAGATATGTCTACCGAATTTCATACTTGTACGTGAAACGTAGTGTGAAGGGCGCTTAATTGAAATTTTGTAGGTGCTGCTATCAAGCCATTTTGCCACACCTAATTCTGAAACCCATATCAGACGTAAATTTTCACCACTTCTGACGCATGTGCAAAGCTTCGTGAGTTTTCAAGCGTGTTTAGGCCCTCAAAAATGCGATTCATTTCGGAGAAGAAGAAGAATTGACTGAGCAATTACAATAGGATCCTCACACCATCGGTGCTCGGGCTCTAAAAATAACCGTTACAATGATATGCATGAATTGCATTTTTTATGTATTTTTGAATTGATATATAGGACAAAATGAGAGTCATTGACCCAATAATTATTGACTGACTTGTTTCTTCATTCTGAAGTGAAGTGACGTGTGTAGCCAAGTATGGTGTCCCATACTTGGAATTTGTGCTCTGTATTTCACCAATCCAAGTGCACACACACAGCAGTGAGTATTGAACACACACACCCGGAGCAGTGAGCAGCGGTTTTTGCTGCGGCACCCGGGGAGTGATTGGGGGTTCGGTGCCTTGCTCAAGGGCACCTCAGTTGTGGGTAGGGATGCACCGATACCATTTTTTTTTAAGGACCAAGTACGAGTACCGATACTTTTTTTTCTAGTACTCGCCGATACCGATACCTATACATTTATTAATTTCTCTCTCTCTCTCTCTTTTTTTTTTGATGTTGCAATTTTCCAAGCTCAACACAGTGAGACTAATGAATGTAGGACAGCTTCTTTATTATTACTCTAATGAAAAAAGTAATAATTTTTATGTTCTTGTCACAAACTTAAAGAACAAAAATTTCACAGTGTTCAATAACCTTCAAAGGGCATAATTACCAATATAATTGTTGTTTATATAAAAAGAAAATTTACAAACAAATTACAAACAATACAACAAATATTAACGAGATACAAATTAAATAAACATTTTTTAGATTCAGTAGGTTTATTTACCATGTATACATTTATTTAACATATTTTGTCATTTTATTAACATGACAAATATAGGCTACGGTCCCTTTAAGAGCAAATCCATGGATACTAACATGTTTTCACCAAAATGTTTACATCCACTTAAGCCATAACCGACTGTATTTACATGAGATACTCCACACGATGGACATATTTACAACTATTTGTGCATTTGACCATTCAGGAGCGAGGAGAACCGATCGCGCGCTGTCTGAGAGAACTGGGAATGCGCGCAAGAAAGAGAGAGAGCACGTGCGAGAGAGCACGTGCGAGAGAGCACGCTTCTGGGGTGCGCTTCTGGGGTGCGTTTCCTGAAAGCATCGTTGGTGAACCATGGTCGTAAGTCCCATTGAACTCTATTTGTAATGATGGAACTTGCGACCATAATTCGCTTCGGGAAACGTGCCCCAGGTTTGTGTCATTCAGCGCGATTCCGCCTATCCCGCCTTCACTAATCGATAACGAATTGTGATTGAAAGCATGCTGTTTGCAATGTGTGTGCTGTCATCATTTTGAAGTATTTCCACACTTCTAAGGCTGACATTGTTTCTGCTGCTGCCGTTGGTTTCTCTGTGTACGGACAATTCTGTCAGTTACGTCATGTGAGGTATCGGTCTTTGGTATCGGTGGTATTTTTATGAGTACGAGTACAAGTACATGAGCTTGGTATCGGTGCATCCCTAGTTGTGGGTAATGAGAGTGGAAGAGAGCTCTGTTCATTCAACTCTCTAACCATTAGGCCACAACTGCCCACTCTTGATAAGATGTTAGGTAACTTCTCAAGAACAGCGATGTAGAAATAGCTGTTTACATTCAAACATAAGTGTGTCTCATGTGATCATCTCTTTACAGTTTCTGTAGTATGCCTAGGGATGCCAATTAAATTCATTCCAGTCCACACAAAAGTCCCTGTGGCATGAACTACAGTGAAGTAAGTCGCACACCCTGCTGGTTCTCAAATGATAGCTGCAGGGTTGATGTTAAGTCAATACACATGGATCACTTTGTTGCCTTGACAACCTGTAAACGTGTACACAGAACAAACAAACTGTCTAATAATTGGCTATTCCAAGAGGTGGATGTCCTGCTGTTCATCGCATGAGACCAGATGTCTTATTGGCTGGCTGAGTGGTCTCGGCCCCTCCAGGCCCCTGATTGGCCTTCATATTGCCTGTGGCTACACTGCCAAGTATTTGATGTGTGTCCCCTGCATGTGTGCATGTACACATTGAGACAACTCTCTAGCTGATCTTGGCAGGGTGCTGCCAGGCTGTGTACATTGACAGCCTGCAGGCAGACAACAGAGTCTTTCATTTACAAACCATAATTCGTTCCAAGTATGTATAACTTTCTTCCTTCTGTTAATGGACTGGTTCTTTTTTTTCTTCCTTTTTTCACACACCTAAAATGACTTGGGTCTGAAGCTTTCAAGTTTCAAACTTCTTATGAAGTCTTATGAATTCATATATGATGTACGTTTACAGTAGAAAAGACTGTGAAGAACAAACTTAAAGGCCCACTGAAGTGTTTTGAAACACACAGCATTATTCAAGGTGTTGAATAATTTTCACTGAAACAGGAAGACAGGGTGGGACATATCAAACAGCTCCTCCCCCTTTTTTTAAATAGCCAATAGTGTTTCGTTTTATCACAGCTCAGCCAGAGCCGTTGAGCTTTGTAAAGCCTCATTTTCCTCCTAATCTCTAACCGTTTCTCCTCCTAATCTCCTCCATATCGCTTTAAAGGGTCATGAAACCCCCTGTTTCAGCAGCAGTCAGATCTCACCATAGTTTTGAAAAAATGCTACAGAACTGGGCATGGTTAAGCAGCGGAGTGGAGGGGGATGAGGGGAGACTGACAGCACAGCATTGGCTTTGACAGTTTTATTTCGCTCTCATTAAAAGCTTTCCACAAATGAACGCTGCAAATTTACCATTACATGCAACACAGTATACACATGGTATTTGCTATAATTTAATGCACAAATAAATGTGCAGCCATTCGCATTTTGTTCTCTGCATCGAATACGAACATGCATATTTTGTGGCATTTTTTTATAAGCCGTTTGATCGGTTTAAGAGCTGTAAAGACGGTTACACTCACAGTGTGGATGAATCGCGTTTGTGTTGGAGACACAGATATTGAAGAGAACTTGTGCGACGCAGAAACTCTTACAAAGCAAAAACAAACACTTGTTTTTGATCCATTAATGCATCTCTACCTTATTGTATGTGAACTCACTGTTTGAAACGCCTGTCAGAGGATGAATAAGGCTGAAGTCCACCTTTCTCCAGTTCTCGTAGCTCATGCAGCAAAAAACAGCACAAACAGTTTCAATGTGTCAGTAGTTGATGGCCAACCAACCGCCCGCAGCCGGTCTAGCCCTGGCAGCATCGCGGGGAAAGTCATGCAACGTACCCGAACTTTTACACCATGAAAACAAACAATTGCGACCCATGAACGCTTCTCTCATCTACTGCGTGATCTAACAGTTTGACATGTATGTCATTTAAAAGAGCAACGTCGTGTCCTGAATAATTAGATGGTGTCTTCTCATATGAGAAAAAAACTCAGTCTCATTAATAATTATGAGACACAGACGCGTCATCGAAATACTACAGTCCACCGTCACGTCACCACGGTGTAGATTTTAAACCCGGAAGACAAAAATAGCTGAAAAAATTTCTAAATTAACCACTTTCCCCCTACAATTAAATCTAACGGATGCTAACATTGTATTCAATGATGTTCTACACACATACCTCTGCTAAAATCTTGGAAAATTTAGTTAAGGGTTTCATGACCCTTTAAAATATAGCATTCTATGCTGAATTCAAATGAGTCTGATTTTGTGGCATTTTCTGGTCTTTTGAGACATTTTGTGGTCTGCACCGACTTGCGCGTATGATCAGCTCTGTGCCATCTGGTCTCTGGACTGAAGCAGACTGTGTGTGCGCTGCGGTGGTTCGCGTGAGATTAAAATGAAACCAGACTTCATTCGTCTCTATGGAAAGCATATTTACACTGTCTGAATCGTTCCGTATCCCCTATATAGTGCACTATGTGCCATTCACCATGTAGAAAATAGTAAATGTGTGAACAAATGACCGATTTCAGCCACAGCTTCAGCATCTATTTATAAGTTGGGGGGCGGGGTGCTTCAGATTCTAGAGAGCATTTGATTGGACAGAAAATCTGATGAGGAGCTGAAGTGTCAGCTGTTCACCCATGGGCGTGCTGGTCTGAAAACGATGCGTGTTCAGGCGCATTGTTGGCGTGTTGCTATTTTGAGGCACCTGAAAACGACTGCTCCAAAAACCAATCGTTGGTCAATGGCACAGTCGTTTTCAGTTCAGCAATATTTTTCACTTTATTAAAATGGCGCGTTAGTAATATATAGGCGGTTGCACGATGCATGTACACTCTGCTTGTTACACACACAGAGATGCACAGCATCACTCAAACATTTTTAAATATTAGAAATAAAAGGATTCTTCTCCACTTGCAAATTCCGCCATGTAAATAGCGAATCTGCCGTGGCACGAGCTTAACTGGCTTTTAAAGGGAATGAAAGATGAGATTCTGATTGGTTTATTTCACATTACGCCCAAAACACACCCGTGACTTATTAAGAGACAAGGTACAACCCTTTTGGGCCATGCACCTGGTGACTATTTTTTCTGTCGTTAAACTAGCAAAAGTGGATTCGCCCTAAGTGCATCTGCACCACGTGCTTCAGACCATGCGCTTAGATCGTTAAAATAGGACCTCCTAAGTTTTTAAATCTTCTAAATACGAAATTTTGCCATTATTTTGGAACACACTAACTTATAAATAACAGTACGGCTAACATATTCATACTAAAAGCCACAAAACTTAAATTTTGATTTCATGACGACTTTAAATGTAAGTTGTTATTTACTGACAATCTTCCCCTCTGGTGAGATGCTAAAGGCCCTGATATACTCATGGCAAAGTACTCTTTCGTTCTTCACTAAGCACTCAACAAAAATGACAGCAGAGAAAACAGCAGTTAAGAAAGCATCTGATTATAGTGATGTGGATATGTTTGCATCAGCTGTGCAATTCAGGACTACAGTCAAGTTTTGTCACGTTTATTTAGCATTTTATACAAAAGATTGCTGTAAAGCAAGCAGGTTTACAATTTTAAAGTGTCACTTTTGATTAGAATTACAACTTCTGTTTCTACTGTAAAGCAGCTCTCCAGCGTGTTCATGTTTTATTTGCATCTGACCTCAACGAGTTGAACAAAATGAATGAATCAGTAAAGATTAAACATACCTATTATGTAATCGCCATGGACCAATGGTAGTTCAAAAGTGTTTACCATCTGAAGCAAACTTTTCTGGAAAGTTTGCTTTGGCAAGCAGTTTCAAACTCCCCGAAATAAACTCCAAACAAATTTCATTTTGGCCATATTATGTTGGCTTGGCAATTGTTATTCTACTTAAACATCTTATTATTGACTCTTAAAGCGGCCGTTGTGGCGGGGCCACCTTCAGAACACAGAACAGACATGTGCGTTTGGCTCTTTTTCCTCGGGCTGCCCATCAAGGCTTTGCCAAGCCAACATCAAAATTTGATTTCAAACTTTATTTTCTAGTTTTGTTTGAAATGATATCAATGTTCAAATTCATAGTTACAGATTGCAATGACATTATGTTGGTTAGACTCATGTGGCCTACTCAATACAATTATTATTATTGAATATATCAACTTTGTGTGCATGTCTGTGTGTGTGACAGGTATAGTCCTGATGATGAACCTTTGTGAGGAGGTCCATGTGTACGAGTACATTCCTTCTATCAGACAAACTGATCTGTGCCACTACCATGAGAAGTATTACGACGCAGCCTGCACATTTGGGGCATACCACCCTCTGCTTTATGAGAAACTGCTTGTCAAGCGCATGAGCACAGCTTCTGAGGAGGACCTCAAGAAAAAAGGAAAGGTCACACTGCCAGGATTCAGTAAGATCAACTGTCTGCTGTGATTTAAAGACTCTAACATATGAAGGTGTACAGGTCTTCAAGACAGTACAACCCCATTTGACTTAAACTAACACAGACTTTTGTAATCTAATAAGGGTTTTACCTATAGTTCTTGTAACAATCTGAGACAAGACATTGTACTGAGGAGAATAATTAACAGCACTTTCACAGATGTCTTGAAGGGAGGCTTCATCTCATATGGCTCTCATGCTAAAAGACATTAAATCTAACACTGGCAACAGTCAGAACTGACCTCAATTCACAGATTACTGTAAATTGTCTGTGATGCAGGACAAAAAGCTACTGAAATGAAATGAACACACATCAGATTGTAAATATTACTTACACCATTTACTGAGTGGAATCAATTTCTAGTTTGCATTCTAATTATAACAAAGAAAAAAGTATGACGAGAGGATTGAGGAAGTTTTAAATTTCCCAAACGTCATTTAAAGCTGCTCGCATTTTGTAAAGAATGATTACCTTTTTTATTTGACTGTTTAATGTGGTAAACTACAGTATGAAATGAGTCAAGATGGAAAGAGATTTCTCCTTTCTGTCTATGCTGTACTCATAATGTTTTGGGGTAAAATCTTTTGCACTTCTCATCAGTTAGATGACACTTAAAGCTGTAATTTTACTATAGAGCCACAATAATTTGATTTAATTTAAACTGTAGAGAATTGATCAATGTAATTTGTAAATCTGTTTTTATAAATTATCCTTTTCATAATCTAAATCTTTTTTGAATGTGAACTTCTACTGACAGACCTCTCTGAGAAGTTAAACTGACCTTTTTTGCATAGCATTTCTATTATCATTTTAATCTACTTGTTAGTAAAAAGTGGGTACATGTATTTCAAAAACCTGTAATATATTTTCACAGAAAGTGCTGATTTAAGCTGCACCAGTACTTATCTGCTGTTAGTTATTGTCTAAGGAACTTTTCAGTGGGGTATAGTATTATTTATAATTAAATAATGACAATCAATTCAGTACTTGACATTGTTCCTCCTATGCCCAGGTGAAAAACAAGTACACTTCTATAATGTACTTAGTGCTCTATTTTCGTGCACTAATTTTGTACTTAATATACTAAAAATTCTACTTTAGTACTTCTTAAAGGTGCTCTAAGTGATGTCACGCATTTTTAGGCCAAAACATTTTTTGTCACATACAGCAAACATCACCTCACTATCCGCTAGCTGCCTGTCCCCTGAACACACTGTAAAAAAAACGCGGTCTCTGTAGTCGCAACAAGCTCCGAAAACGGCAATAAAAACAAACTGGTGCAGCCTGGACCACAAAACATAATAAACATGCTCCAGCCAATAACCGACAAGAATGATTTTAAATGTGCGTTCATGACTGTTTCAGGAAGCATGGAGGGGAGAAGGAGGAGGGAGGGTCTAGCCAGCCTCTGTTTTGTTTGACAACACTTCGAACGTCAACAGAAAGTTACTCCACCCAGGATCACTTAGAGCACCTTTAAGATAATCTTAAGAACATCTAAGTGTACTCAACTGTGCTATTTTGAGACACCATGAAATGTGAACTAAAATGTGCTTTTAATATACTATCTCTGTATTTAGAAAATGTATTTAGAGCACTTTAAGTACATTATAGATATGTACTTTTTTTTTCACCTGGGTATTCAGGTAATTTGTTCTTCATTGTGGATGTAGGTTTACACTGAGTAAAGACAATAAAAACAATGTATTTTGTGGATAAAAAAAATGTTAATTTATGCACCCATGTGGTTATGTATTTCTCAGTGTACATCATATCCTATTATTCAGTGCTAATTAAAAAGTTGGAAATGTCTAACCTGTTTGTTCATAAAGATGTAAATAAGAGGGTTGATGACTGTGCTGCTTTTGGCAAGGAGGGACGGCACCACGCTCGCAATGGGTGTGATGATCCCGGGACGTCCAAACGTGGCCATCATTGCAACAACCCCATAAGGCATCCAGCACAAAAGGTAGCACACCACTGTAGTGATGACCATAAATAAAATGTGGTACTCTCTCCGCCTTGCTGCTGTCTTCCTGATACGCCCTACCTGAGGAAAAACATGTAAATTAGATTGCATTTTTAGTTTCGAACCAGCAGATGATTCAGAACTATATATACAAATCCCTCATGAAAGGATTTCTGATCCACTATAGAATGAACCTACAATCTGGTTTAGAGGAACCACTGACTCATTAGGTTCAAGAACATAATTTATTGATATTCATAAAGATGTCCTGAAATAACAGCAATTTTACATATTTATGAAGTGTATGTGGAACAGATGCATTCCAAATATAATGAACCCCATTTAACAAATTGGTATAGGTTCTTCTTTATTATGTAAATGCTCAATGTTTCCTCTTCACTTTAAAAGCTAGAATCTAGAACAGTACATTCTTAAAAATAAAGGTTCTTTATTGGCATTGATGGTTCCACGAAGAACATTTAACATCCAATGAGCCTTTCCATTACACAAAAGGTTCTTCGTGATGTAAAAGGTTTCTTTAGATTATTAAAATGTTCTCCACACTAATAAAAAATGGAACTCCTCACTTAAAGTATGCGCAGGTCGCACATGTACAGAGCCCCAGACATTACATGCAGGAAAAAAACAGTAGGCTAAATCGTTCCCTCGATTTACTAAAACGTGCGCACGATTTACTATTTCGTTCCCTCGATTTATAAATCATGCGATTGATTTATAAATCGAGGGAACAAATAGTAAAACGTGTGCACGATTTTGTAAATTGAGGGAACGAATTAGTAAATCGTGCCCGCGATAATTTTTTTCTTGCATGTCATGTGCGGGGCTCTGTACACGTGCATTTTATTTCTTTATTTATTTATTTATTTATTTATTGCAGTAATTCGTTTATCCACAAGGTGGCAACTGTGCCCTAGGAGGGCGTCGATTCACATGATAGTCGAAGAAAACCTGCATAAACAGAACTCGATTTCTCATGACACGGGAACGCGTGCAAGCTACAGCGACAATGGAGGCCTACACAGACAAGAGATTGTGCGAAGAGGTTAGAAAGTACCCTCATTGTACAACTATAGCATGAAAGAATTCAAATATATGGGTTGTAACTCGTGGCGAGAGATTGTTCAAAACTGCACATGCGTCAAACGCCTGTGTACGTAAAATGAAGTATACTTTGCAAGGCTGTGCTTCTACTGTGCGTACACATAAAAAAAAATAAATAAAAAAAAAAGAATACCCAGGGCTTTAGGCATTGCTGTGCAAAGCCACTTTTCGAAACTTGATTTTTAGCTCTGACTTATCTCTTTTTTTTTTTAGCATAATAGAGATTGTGGATTCCAGATATCACATCAGATATCAGACATCATTTGAGGCGGTTTAAACTTTATCTGAAGTCTGAGATACTGACCTAGTTTGAGCTTGAGTCAGAGAGACATTGTTTAGTTCCAGAGAGGATTGGAAACTGCACTGCAGGCAATAGTTTTGAGTTGTGAAATTTAAACCCTTTTGTGTAGAAATATTACACGCATAATTAAAGTGTACTATTAACTTTGAATTGAGATGTTGTGATGGAATTTACCTGTTTGACAGCACAGAGGAGCCGGCTGTAACAGTACACCATGACCAGCACGGGGATTCCCAAACAGAAAATGAACAGGCAGATGATATAGGAATGTGACTGAGGAGTGTTGGCAGTCCATGTGACCGAACAGCTGGTTCCTGCCCCTTCCAGTCCATAGCTACTCCAGCCCAGCAGGGGGGGAACCGTCCAGAACAGTGAGTAGAGCCAGGAGCCCCCGACAGCCAACAAGGGTTTGCTGTAGTCTGGGGCTCTCTTGTTGTAAACAGTTAAAGTGCTGTAACGATCATACGAAAGGATTGCCAGAGAGATCAATGATACAATCCCTGTTAAAAAATGAAAAGAGGAATTATTCAGACAAAGTATATCTGTTATTATTTAGCATTGACTTATATCATGTGATATATTATCAAGTGCATGCAATAATAATTATAATGACATTTATTGATTTTGGGATTTGCAAACATTTAGATTCCAAAATTCCCAAATATGGTGGCTCCCTCTTGAGGGACCCCCTTTCTATGATCAATAAATATTGTTCCAAGACAGTTTTGGAGATAATTCCTTACAAATTACCGTTACGAGAAGTGTTGGGGAAACTTAATTTTAAAAGCAATGCATTACAATATTCTCATACTGCCTAAAAAAGTAACTAAATGCGTAATATATTGAATTACTTTTGTGTTACTTTTTCTCACCTGGGCTGGGCTTGTTTTTTATCAACAACAACAACAACAACAAAAGTTATATTTTTTGCAAGTGTAAAGGCCCTTTCAGACCAAAAGTGAAATGAATAAGCAAATTCACTTCTGTACATTAGAGAGCACAGCTCAAACAAACCTTACAGCTGTGCTGCCATTCTGGATTGCAGAAGAATAGGGCAGGAGAAGAAAGTTCAACACTCTTACTTCAGAAATAAAAAAAAAGAAGAAACACAAATGTGATGTTTATCTAAAGTCATTTTTGCTTATTAGTATGGATGAATTGGATCAGCAGTAAAAACATTTGTTAATAAAATGATATTAACCCTTAAACGCATACATCAGGATTTTAGTGACCCCGGACATTATTCACAAGGGGCAGTCGTGGCCTAATGGATAGAGAGTCGGACTTGTAACCCAAAGGTCATGGGTTCGAGTCTCAGGTCCGGCAGGGATTGTCGGTGAGGGGAGTGAATGTCCAGCGCTCTCCCCACCCTCAATACCACGACTGAGGTGAGACCCTTGAGCAAGGCACCGTACCCCCAACTGCTCCCCGGGCGCCGCAGCAATGGCTGCCCACTGCTCCGGGTGTGTGTTCACAGTGTGTGTGTTCACTGCTGTGTGTGTGCACTTGGATGGGTTAAATGCAGAGCACAAATTCTGAGTATGGGTCACCATACTTGGCCACATGTCACTTCACTTTCACTTTCACTTCCCTCCTCCTCATTCATTTTTTTAAGTTAGACATCATCCTTCTTAGTATTCCTCAATCAATTCATTATAAACAATATAACAAGAAAGAAAAGTATAAAATGATAAAAGAATGCCTGGTTTCCAATTCTTTTTTTTTTTATTATTGTATAGGGTCACTAACGACCCGAGGGGTGTAACAGTGTAAGTATATTTTTCCTGCACAATAATAATTGAATCTTGGAAGACTGAATAAGTGCAATTCACAAGGTGGCAATGTTAGATACACATTGATGAAGTGACATTTCACTCATAGTTACTGCAGGCAGAAAACAAAAGAATAGGAAGGAAGTACAGTACAGTCCAAAAGTTTGGAACCACTAAGATTTTTAATGTTTTTAAAAGAAGTTTCGTCTGCTCACCAAGGCTACATTTATTTAATTAAAAATACAGTAAAAAACAGTAATATTGTGAAATATTATTACAATTTAAAATAACTGTGTACTATTTAAATATATTTGACAAAGTAATTTATTCCTGTGATGCAAAGCTGAATTTTCAGCATCGTTACTCCAGTCTTCAGTGTCACATGATCCTTCAGAAATCATTCTAATATGCTGATCTGCTGCTCAATAAACATTTATGATTATTTTCAATGTTGAAAACAGTTGTGTACTTTTTTTTTCAAGAATCCTTGATGAATAGAAAGTTCAAAAGAACAGCATTTCTATGAAATACAAAGCTTCTGTAGCATTATACACTACCGTTCAAAAGTTTGGGGTCAGTAAGAATTTTTTTTTTTTTTTGAAAAGAAATTAAAGAAATTAATACTTTTATTCAGCAAGGATGCATTAAATCAATCAAAAGTGGCAGTAAAGACATTTATAATGTTACAAAAGATTAGATTTCAGATAAACACTGTTCTTTTGAACTTTCTATTCATCAAATAATCCTGAAAAAAAATATTGTACACAAATATATTGTAAAATTGTACACATTAAATGTTTCTTGAGCAGCAGATCAGCATATTAGAATGATTTCTGAAGGATCATGTGACACTGAAGACTGGAGTAATGATGCTGAAAATTCAGCTTTGATCACAGGAATAAATTACTTTGTGAAATATATTCAAATAGAAAACAGTTATTTTAAATTGTAGTAATATTTCACAATATTACTGTTTTTACTGTATTTTAATTAAATAAATGTAGCCTTTGTGAGCAGACGAAACTTCTTTTAAAAACATTAAAAATCTTAGTGGTTCCAAACTTTTGGACTGTACTGTATATCATCTGCAAAACTTGAAATGGCTCAGAGATTTACTGCAGATCAAGTACTGATGTTGGATCTGGTGAAGAAGCCACCATTGATCAAAATATAGATTTTGAAGATTGTATTGATTGATAGTTTTGAGAATGTTTGAGATCATGAATATGCTGAAGATGCTGAATGTACTGGGAAATGAGCTCTGATGAGGACAGTGATGATGATATAAAACATCTGCTCAAACTGAACCCTTCCAAGCTCCAAAGGGTAACAAAATATGCTTTATTTTATTCTTCTGTAATTGTTACTCTTATATCAGGAGAGTTTTATATTTTTTGCGACAGGTAGAGATCCATCCATGTTAGATATACTTTAGGTCCGGGTCGCTAAAGACCCAAATATGTAATAATGATTGGCAAAACATTTATGCATTTAAGGGTTAAACACAAAGTATATCTGTGTAATTTACAATACTTAATTATTGCATGTTTGCGTAATATTCTGAGTTTGCATTTCACTGTTTTTATTCTTTTTTTTTAGGAATACTAAATCTGTTTTATGCAAGTGAGATGAGTAAATGTATGTTCATATTACTACAATAACCATCATGTTTAGACAGCGCAAACAACGCTTCTGCAACTAACTTCTGATTTCTCTCAAAATGGGAACAGGAAAGCTGTCAGTCAATAAATGGGAAAACAATGATACTTTATTGTAAATTTAAAAGTAATGTGTTACTCTACTAGTACTTGAAAAAGTAATCTGATTACGTAACTTGCATTACTTGCAATGTGTTCCCCCTCATGGGGATTGGGAGACTTCCTAGAAAGACACAACAAAAGACTATTTTTCAATGTTTTTACAGATCAAGGAAGGAGATATTAATGTTTACAAATGAATAATATTTTTTACAATTTGTTTTTTATTTCTTAATGTTTTCTTTATATTTTAATGTTAAAAACTAGAAAGCAAAATGAAACAATAAAATCAATATAGAACATGTTACTTATTTCCCTTTCTTTCTTTCTTTCTTTCTTTTTTTAATTTTTTTTTTATTTAAAGCTGCAGTCCGCTATTTTTCCTCTTTGTCGCCATCTCTGTTTGAAACATGCGATTGCAGTCATATGCGGAATAGTTATCATTACGTACGCTGTGCATCGGCACGGCTCAGCGCGGATTAATCTAATGTTTGCTGTCAATCACTACACCGGTGTGGATACTGCACTTCAGAATCACAGATTCTACGTCTTGAAAGTATGACCAATATAAGAATTTTCACCAGAAAATATCAGCTGAACAAGTAAGTAACATGTCTGCCATTTTTGTTCTGACCTACTGAGGAAAAAAGCTCGGATCATGCCAAACCGTGCAAATTATTGTTACTGTTATACTCTCACTCTAAAAACTGCTGGGTTAAATATGGACAAAACCAGGGATTGGGTTGTTTTCACCCAGCCATTTTTTTCAACCAATTTTGGATTAATTTTTTTAGCCAGCAATATAGTAATATAGTAAAAGGCGTGTTTTTGCTCACCCCCAAATAGGGGCAAATTTGTGGTGTATTTTAAGCTGAAACTTGACCAGACCAGAGACTTATATTACATCATGTGAAAGAGGGCATAATAGGTGCCTTTTAACCCAACCTGCTGGGTTTGTCCATATTTTACCCAGCTTGGGTTTTTTTAACCCAGCATTTTTTAGAGTGCTGTTCTCAAATTGTTAATGTTAACAACATCAGCATAAAAAAAAGCACCAAAAAAGTTACGGACTGCAGCTTTAATATCCCCTAAAACCCATGAACACCCTAAAATGAAAACCCTATTTTAATTAATCCACCTCCTGAACTTTCAAAGGATAATAAATGATCAGGATAATAAAATCAGCACCAGTCTGATGTACATCATAAAAATGAATAAGATAAAAAATAAAAAAATCCGATAATACACATAAATTCATTGCCTGAAAAAAAGAAATTGTCAATTTGAGAGTGATGACATGTTAAGACCCAGGGAATAATTACAGGGAATAAACATACAATCTGCCTTTCTATTTACGTTGGATTCCAAGAAAAGCACTTAATGTCAAAGTGATGATTTAAGAAACAAAAATTAGAAATGACTTCCAGGTACATATTCAAAAAAACAAAGTGGGCTATTTCAAGAGCATAAAGTGGGAAAAAAACCACGGTGACATTTTGTTGCTGTTACATATTAATGAAAATGCCTTTAAGCAACCCTCATACACTGATGTTCTTCAAAGGGCATGTGTGGGATTTTTCAGACGGGGTGATGAGACATCCCTTTCAAACGTCTGTATGCAAATAAGTTCATTCATATCACACCAAAACAGATTCTTTTCCAATATTCAGATATGAAAATTCAGTATGGACATGAATTCATCAGATATTCACCAGAATACGAAGGGCACATTCACTGATTCTTTGTTTTCTCCCTAAGCCTGTGTTAATAAAGATCTTTGAGTCTGTTGATGGAATCTTAAGCTGCTGCATTTCTAACTGTGTATGCAAGAAACAGCACACAAGAGTGAACATACAAGAGCTGAACATATTTGCACTCCAGAAACACACAGAAGAGGATTACAGGCTAATTTTCATATTCCCAGTGTGTTGTTGAACACTGTTAGACACCGCAGCTTACATTCTGAAAAACGTTAAAGTTTTTTACATTTTTAACTTTCTTTAGTGTGTAATGTTGCTGTTTGAGCATGAAAAATATCTGCAAAGTTATAAAGCACAAAGTCCACTAGCGGGAGTTATTCTCTATATCAGTAAGTACGTTTCTGAACTACCCAAATGCCTTGAGTTTTCTTCCAGGAACATACATGTCATATTTAACATACACGTCACATTTTCCTGATTTAATAATAATAATAATAATAATACATTTATTTTGTATAGTGCCTTTAAAAGTTGCTTTCTCAAGGCGCTTTCCAAGAAAGGTTACATAAAAGAAAAACGCAACAATATATTATACAAATCAACAAGAAATAAATCACAAATCAATGCAATAAAAAAAAAAATAATCAAATAAAAGCTTTCCTAAAATAATTAAGTAATAATTTAAATAATTCCCGCCCAAGGCATACACAACAAAGGGGACGAGGACTGGTTGAGTTGTGTTGAAACTTGCGGTTATGGTAAGGAGCATGACATTTCTAAAACACGCTTGAAACTGTTGACCAATCACAACACACAGATCCAGCTGACCAATCAGAGCACATTGAGCTTTTCGAAAGGAGCGTAACTGACAGACTGGGAAGAGAGGAGCTGCAACAATGTCAAATATGTGAAAAATAATGTCTTTTTGACAGGTGAATTGGAGACTGTAAGTTTGCCTGTAGGTGTGAGGGTGAATATGAATGTGTACGTGTGTGTGTCATCCCTTTCATGAACTGGCCATCTGTCCAGGGTGTTTTCCTGCCTAGGACCCGAGACGCTGGGAAAGACTCCAGCCTTTCCATGATCCTACATAGAAAAAGAGCTTTGGAAAATGTATGGAATAGATGGATGGATGGATGGATGGACAGTACAGTACAGTGTTTGGAATAATTATTATTTAATTTCATTGCAAATATTCTGCTAAGATTTTATATTTCAGCATAATTCTGGCAAAAACTGCACACAGTTTGCCATTATTCTGATTTGAAAGTGCTTTTATCAGTTTTGAAAGCAGTAGCATTCGAAAAATGTGCTGCAATTATACTGTGTTTTGCTGATGGTGAAGTATGAATGACAAAAGTGTTCATGGAGTTTGGAAAATGTGGTCACTGAATGCATTTTGTGTGAAAGCAATGAAAAATGATTCACGGTCTGCATAGACTTCTGTTTCGCTAAATGTGTGAAGAATTTTGAAAATGTGGCTTCAGTATTGATCGATGCTTGTTAGCAATTGAGCACATATGTCATGCATTTTTCTAATAATCCACTAAAACATCAATCCCATAAATGTCACAAAATCTAGTGGCAATTATATTTGATCTGTCAGGCTCCAACAAGATCACTCAATAGTAGTTATCTGCGCAACAGGGCAATCACTATGATGTTAGTCTTTCGTAGAAAATTAGAAATTATGGAACAAAATATAGTTCAGTATACACTCAAAAAATTAGTTCGGCCTATATTTAAGTTTTTTGTAATTCAATTACATTCAAATGAGTGAAGCTGGTAATGTTTGTAGAGTTTATAGAGTTGTTTAATCAAATCATGAGAGATTAAATGTCTTTTATCTTCAGTTGATTTCATCTAAGGCTGTGACTGAAGTCAGTTGTAGTTCTTGTGTTTCTCTTTCCTTCAGTGATTCTGCTTGTTAACAGCAGGTGTTCATCATTACTCTTCAATCATCACTTAATTATGTCATTAATTCCGACACTGCTTCAATGGTACTTTAACTCAGTAGTGCGCACACACGTGAACACTAAGGGTCGGTTTACACAACACTGTTTTCAACTAAAATTGTAAAACTTTTAATACATTTTGGCTGTTCATTTACACAACAATGGCGTTTTGGGTGCCTGAAAATGTAAGCTTTTGAAAACAGGTTTCAAAGTGCATGTTTTTGAAAATGGTCTCCGTGTAAACAACAAAAACATGAATCTGTGGAAATGATGACATCATTCACATGTGTATTACATGTTCAGTCTATGGTGTTTCATTGCCATCTAATGGCCTGGCAATTATATTTGATCTGTCAGGCTCCAACAAGATCACTCAATAGTAGTTATCTGCGCAACAGGGCAATCACTATGATGTTAGTCTTTAGTAGAAAATTTGAAATTATGGAACAAAATATAGTTCAGTATACACTCCAAAAAATAGTTCGGCCTAAATTTAAGTTTTATGTAATTCAATTACATTCAAATGAGTGAAGCTGGTAATGTTTGTAGAGTTTATAGAGTTGTTTAATCAAATCATGAGAGATTAAATGTATTTTATCTTCAGTTGATTTCATCTAAGGCTGTGACTGAAGTCAGTTGTAGTTCTTGTGTTTCTCTTTCCTTCAGTGATTCTGCTTGTTAACAGCAGGTGTTCATCATTACTCTTCAATCATCACTTAATTATCTCATTAATTCCGACACTGCTTCAATGGTACTTTAACTCAGTAGTGCGCACACACGTGAACACTAAGGGTCGGTTTACACAACACTGTTTTCAACTAAAATTGTAAAACTTTTAATACATTTTGGCTGTTCATTTATACAACAACAGCGTTTTGGGTGCCTGAAAATGTAAGCTTTTGAAAACAGGTTTCAAAGTGCATGTTTTTGAAAACGGTCTCCGTGTAAACAACAAAAACATGAATCTGTGGAAATGATGACGTCATTCACATGTGTATTACATGTTCAGTCTATGGTGTTTCATTCCCATCTAATGGCCTGGCAGCAGAATACATCATTTTTAGTCATTTTCACGGATCCGTGTGAATGGGGATTGTTCAGACAATGGTGTCATCTGTATGCAGAAAACTCAAAGGAAAAACTTCTCAGTTTTAAGCATATCGTTGTCATGTAAATGTATTAAGCAGTGTTAATTAACCTGGGCATTTTTCTGCATACTATTACATAGATCTTACCTATTTAATTTACATTTGACTGACAAATATGAATCACATTACGATAATTAGTTTATGTTAACACTATGTAATCCAAATGGATGGAAAATCTGAATGTAATTCAATTATATAAAACTTAAATTTAGATCAAAATATACACTCAATATACAAATACATACTAAGCACTTTATATTTAATGTAAGAATGGACATGGCCACACAGTCTGTTATACTGCTTGAAGTTGCAAACTGATAGTTATCATATTATTTTATTATTTTTTTTAGCTGATATAGTTTTATGTTTACTACGCTTTGCTGTTCTTTTTTGTTATTCACCCATAGAGGCTAATGAATCTGAAATCTTCCACATTTACAGGAAACTGGACAGAGAATCTGACTTGTCATTTCTCATTGTGAAGGGAACATTCTTTCATTCTTAATGAGAGAAAGATGAAGTAATCACAAAGGCCGGGAAAATCAAAACTGATACCCTGTCCATTATAGTTATAATTAGAGAGACTGATCAGAAACGGAAACCAGGTGGGTGTCATGATAATACATAATATCATCTATTGAGGATGAGAGACTGTAATTGTCATTATTATAATTCTGGAGAAGAAATATTATAATAATTCTGGACAGCATCAATCACATGATGATAATTCTAATTAAAAGATAGAGACAGGTGGAATCACATATTCCCTTAAAGCGCTTTTGTCACAAGGGCCGTTTTTGAGCTTCTTCTTGGCTTTAGATCTGAAATTCTTCAGTCTCTGCTTTACGTGGGAAGAGGTGAGTTATGCAATCAATTCCCTAATGTTCCCAAATCACTTCTCAGGCCTCTCTTCTAACAGGACAGCATGTTCTAATCTTCAAAGCTGTTTAATCATGTTTATCAGTGCTTAGGAGGATACTCTGCTCATAAGGATTTGGTCGCAGTATGCTTGAGTGAAGACAAGAAATAAGCTCAATTTGAGATTAACATGGACGCACTGCAGCTCTCTAACCGGGTCTCTCACACATAGAAATGAGCATGTTATCACAATATACGAATGACAACTACCAGATGTTCTAATGAATGTTTCAACAAGGATGTACTGCAAGAATAGAACAGTATATATTCTGAATATCCTAGTCATCTTTGTATCTCTAAGGCCCTATTTCCACCTGGTATTAAGAAGCGTTTTTGTCAATCCGATCACAAGTGGACGATGCTAAATACAGGTGTAAACGGGGTCTAAATTTGGGTCGATCCACTTTCGACCACTTCCAGAGGTAGTCAAAAACACATTCAACTGGATTGCTTTCATAGCATAGATGCTCATGTGGTCAAATGCGTTTGAAACGACCACAAAAGTGTGGTAGCCATACGGGATTTAAACTTTGTCGGCTGAAGACCTACAGTAAGTTTGGTTTGAAGATGAAAAACGTACTGTTAGGTCTTTGCTTCTAGTTCGTGCCTCATCCCAGACCTCTTAATATTGGCAATTGAATGAGCAATCACTCAGCGCTGAGGGAGAATAAAGTCTCATTTTATTAATAAGAAAAGAGAGAATATATAGAAAGAGTACAAGGGGTGTAGTACAGGTTCAGCCAATGAGAGAGAGAATACATCATATAGATCATGATATAGGAATGTGATACATATGGAAAAACAAGTCTAAATATGGTCATCTCTTGGTCAGCTATCCAGGAGTTCCTTATATGGAAATGGTTCTGGTACATGAAGAAAACCATATGTTAAAACCATACAATACAGCTCTAACCCGAGGACAAATAGTCTCTGTCCACTTTCCTTCAATGCTGAGACTAACATAAAATATATCACGTACCAAGCGCAATCTTCTCTCACCATTCCTGATTTCTAACACGACTGAAACTAAACGAAAGCTGCAGCTCGTCGTGTGTTTTCCCGTCGTCTCCGGTCGCGTTTATATGTAAATTGCGTTAGCATCCTAATGTATTTCATCCATTAGATCTAAAGATCTGAAAAAGTGCATACATTTACCTGTACATAGACCCTTCCCCTCAAAGAAATCAGGACAGAAGTGGTCGAAAGTGGATAAAAGAGGCCAGGTGTTAAAACACAAGGTGTAAACAGGAATGTTACTCCCTTATTTACTTGACCTTGACCAAAACTTAATACCAGGTGTAAACACTGCCTATATTACTTATATTGATTATTCAATTTCTTACTTTAATGCTGCTTTTAGGTATACCTACTGTATATGGAAAATGTAAAGCAGTTTATTTTATTTGCATCTTTCTTTTGTTGTATTTGTCCTTGTTTTGTTTTTTTCTATGCTGATGTTATTATTGCCTTTAATACAGATGAGAATACAGATGTATTATTGCAACAAAATATATATTTTTGTGCAAAAGATAAACAACTTAAGCTCATTCAAGAGTATTTGTAGCAATGTCGTTTTACAAAATAATAATAATTAATAGTAATAATAATAATCTTTACAAACAAATTGCTTGGTTAGTGAGGCACATACAATGTAAGTGAATGGGATCAAATTTTGAAGGCCATAGGGTCAAGCCATCAAACACTGAACTGCACTAGATCCAAAAAGCAACAGTATGAACACAAAGAGGTCTTAAATTAATTAAATTAATGAGTTAGTTGACATGTAGACTATCGAAATAAAGTGTAACCAAAAATTGTTAGATACAATGTACTTATTGTATTCATGTTGTATAGCAAAACACTTTAGCTGCTATTGAGGTGGGATATGATTAAGGTTAAGGACGGGTTTCATGGTATAGTTAGGTTTAAGTTTGGGTTAAAGGGATAGTTCACCCAAAAATGAAAATTAATTTTGTTCAAAACCCTCATGTTGTTCCAAACCTGTATGAGTTTCTTACTGTGTTCAACAGAAGGTTTGGAATAACTTGAGGGTGAGTAAATGATGACAGAATTTTCATTTTTGGGTGAACTATCACTTTAAGGTGTAAGAGAATTTCACGGCTAAATTAGAATTATTCCCACTGAACATTGCGATCCAGAAGAGATGAGTTCATCTCGGATATCACCTCCATTAGTCTGATCGTAACTCAATACTGACTCAAATGTAAAGCTCTCCCGCCAATGAAACCTCACACGCATCTCATCCTCTAAACACACTCGCTCTTCAATCAATGAAAACTAGAACTAGAGAGAAGAAAATGTAAACAAACCCAGACACAGAGAAATCTGATGATTTGACACTGTGATCTACAGCAAATTCCTTCAACTTCCTTCTCATCTGTCCTAAATATCACATTCTTACCTAATTGTCTTCCCTAATTTAAAGCACTGATCACATCATTCATACTGAGAAAATGCTTTTTATACCTGGAAAAGATGAAAACGTTAGCTCTTTGCAATGTTAGACATGGCTAGATCAAGGAATTTATTTATTTATTTACTATGCTACATATGATATCACATATACATGTAAATGTGTGTTTTGTAATTATATATATATATATATATATATATACATACACACACACACACACACACACATGTTAAAGCTTTAGCAATGTTGTGATACTCTTCACAGTCATGCAAATAAAGCTTAAATGAAAATGAAAAATTGAACATTTTAATTATATATGTAATTACAGATATTAATTACAGCTGTAATTACATGCAGGTATTTTTAAAATATAAGTACAATGTGAAAACATGTATGTACACAATAAGTGCACTGTAAGATTAATTTAAATGTTAGTACATAGTATTATCTGCTCCGGGTGTGTGTTCACGGTGTGTGTGTTCACTGCTGTGTGTGTGCACTTGGATGGGTTAAATGCAGAGCACAAATTCCGAGTATGGGTCACCATACTTGGCCACATGTCACTTCACTTTCACTTTCACTTTCACTTTCACACTTTCACTTTAAAGACACTTAATATAAAGTGGGACTAAGAAATGTTTAAGTATGTGTCTGCCACTCACTGTGAAAGTCTTTTCTGCTAATGTTGTATTCCATGACTTCTGTTAACCTGACATATGGACAGCCATTAATAATGCAACATAGGGGAAATTTATTAATTATTAAATACATGCATGACATGGACAGCATCACCTGTGAATTATGACTGGCAGATTACGAGAAAAGCATGGTGCAAGAAACATCTTGACATTTATAAAAACATTTTTGGGGTCAGCTTGGATGGAAAAGGGGTGACAGTGGTATAACCGGGTATGGCACAACATAACCCCACTGTGTGTTTACAAAAATGTTACAAAGTTATTTGCCTGCACATTTAATTCCATCTGCAGTCTTGTGTTCCACAACTACACTTCAGCAGCTGCTTTCCCATGCATCAAAACTTAACTTTCTTGTCCAAATTCCAGGGGACTGTGATGAAATTAAACATGCAGCATATTTTTCACCTAACAGAATGTTTCATAGAATATTTATAGCACTCCAGGGATGAACTCCCTGAAAATAATTCAAAATATATTTGTAGTTTACATGACTTAAATGGCCTCATTTATATGTCTGAAACTTTAAAAATACTTTTCAATGATTACAGACTGATAAACACAGGGAGGTTCCACTGACATGTTTATGTTTGAGTCCAATAAGTGGTTACATATATTCGTGTGTGTGTGTTATGGGGACAAGATGTCCCCAAAAAGATGGCATTACCCGAAATCGTTGTCCTTGTGGGGACATTTTTTGGTCCCCATAAGAAAAACAGCGTATCCTCATGGGGACCAAAATCATACAAAGTGATGTTTTTTGAAAATGTAAAGTTTTCTGTGATGTATATAATATTCAGTTTGTACAGTGAGAAAAAAATGCATAGAAAAATCAGTTGTCAATATACCCAATAACGTTGTAAGATGACATTTAAATGCTTAGTTTTATGATCTGTAGCTCTGTAGTTTTTATTGTGGGGTGCAAAACATAATACAATGCAATACATAATGACTAAGAGATATACAAATAAAGCTTCCTCAAAAGCATGATGTATCAAATTTCATATTCATGTTTTAATATGATTTTTCTAAAAAGTGATATATGGATAAGCAATCACAAGTTGCTTCAGTCCAGACAGTGTTCATCTTAAAATATATCTAATAATATAAAAGTTAATCTTAATCTGTAAAGATTCCACTGCAAAAAGACATGTGCATGACCTGCGTAGGGGGACGTTTTTCTGAATTATTCTAAAAGGGCTTCGTTTCTTTCTCTTTTTTTTCTTTCTTTTTTTTTTTTTAAAGAAGAATAAACCATCGATCAGACGACAGAAGGTATGTAGTAGATTGAGTGCAACAGGTTTTTCATTATTGATCATTTAGAGGCCTAAGAAATGTGTATTACATATGACACAGTAGGCTTCTGGGGCTCACTTATAACCAAAAGTGAGTTAAATCAGACAAAACCTCCTTTTGAGGATGTCATGATTTGTAAAAATGATAAAAGTAAATAAATGTGTTTTTTGTTATTGTTTTTTTTTAACCCTTAAACACATACTTTGGGTCTTTAGTGACCCGGGACGTCATTCACTTCCCTCCTCCTTATTCATTTTTTTAAAGTTAGACATCAACCTTCTTAGTATTCCTCAAACAATTCATTATAAACAATGTAACAAGAAAAAAAATATATATAAAAGAATGCCTGTTTTCCAATTCATTTTTTGTAAAAATTGTATAGGGTTGCTAACGACCCGAGGGGTGTAACAGTGTAAGTATATTTTTTTCTGCACAACAATAATTGAATCTTTGATGACTGAATAAGTGCAATTCACATTAATTCCACAAGGTGGCAATGTATGATACTCAATGATGAAGTGACATTTCACTCATAGTTACTGCAGGCAGAAAACAAAAGAATAAGAAGTATATCGTCAGCAAAACTTGAAATGGCTCAGCAATTTACAGCAGGGCAAGTACTGAACGCAATTATATATTAGTGCCACTGTCGCTTGATGGTGGATCTGGTGAAGAAGCTGTCAGCGATCAAAATATTGAATTTGAAGATGTTGAAAATGATAGTTTTGAGAAATATGTTTGAGATTGCGAATATGAGCCAGATGCTAAATGTACTGGGAAATGAGCTCTGACGAGGACAGTGATGATGGTATAAAACATCTGCTCAAACTGAACCCTTCCAACCTCCAAAAGGTAATAAAATATGCTTTACAAAATATGATTTATATGTAATGATGATTGGTGAAACATCATGCATTTAAAGGTTAAACAAAGAAATTTGGTTAGGGAATGAGTTATGGTTAGCCTGCATAACTAGCTGTATGTTAAGACAATAGAAGTCTATTAGATAGCCAAGTAAACATATATGTGTGTGTTTACCAAAGAGAGACAGGTTATGTTATGAGTTACATTCACACCCACAGATAAAGCTATTATCACCTCCTAACAAGCCTTTGATTTGTTTGCATCTTTTCAGAACATATCTGTGATCTTTCCAGTTCACCCCTATAGTGACAAGACTAATACAGTGTTACAAATCATCAGCACCTGAGCCGAGGTTTACGGCTCAACTTTTATTGGCAAAACTGGGAACATAAACTGCTTTTGCATTTCTTTGTGCAGTGTTGTATGTCATCCATAACAGTAAGCTGAACTGATAACATTACTTCACTACTTGCACCTTCACTGACATGTTATACATTTGTTAAATGCAATCATCTCATCTTCATGTGAGGATCAGAATCAATAAAGCAACAAAATTACATTGTAGCAGGACAAACGCAATAAATCAAGGCAGAGATGTTATGGAAAATTATATTATTTGACTAGCATCATCCTAAAACACATTTGTCAGGGCTCTGTCACTTCAGTCTGGTTTATTCTTGGTTTTGTGACACAGCCCTTACACTCCTGTATCGTCTTTATGTGAGTGTGCGGAGTGCTTGTCCACGTGCCTTGTTTCTTGTTCCGATCCCGGCACTCGTGTCTAGTTTGGTTTCGGTTTTATGACACTCATGCTCCATGTTTTGTCTCTCGTGTGGGCGCACGGGTTGTGTGTTCATTCTCTCGCCATGCGCTCTTGTCTCATATGTTTTGTGAGCGCCTGGTTTGTTTTCATTGGCCAGGGACTCTTGTGTTGTCGTGTTCTTTGTAGCAAGTGGCTCGTGTTTTGTCTTCGCTGGCCACGTGCTCGTGTTTTTGCCATGTTTGGTGTGATCACATGTTTGTTTCTTTGTGTCACGTGCCCTCGCGTCAATTGTCTTGACCCCGCCCTTCTTGTTATCTGATTATTGGTTCTTTTGCCCCACCTGTCCTCCCTCAGTATCTGCCTTGTTTGCTGCCCTATTGATTTTCCTTGTGTTTGCAGTCTTGTGCCAGATCATTGATGAATGGACCTCTCGTGTCCTGCCCTGCCTGATTCCTGTTTGCCTTGCCAAGTCTTGCCTTGTCCAGTTGCCGGTCTTGTTTTCCCAAATGGGGTAGGGTGTTTTATTTTATAACTAATAAAAGCCCAACACTTCTGCAGTACCGAGTCCTCACTTCAACCCTGAAGCATCATACCCATTCAAACTAAGAACTTTGTGATCCAAGTGATGCAATTTCCAAAATAAATAAATAAATAAATAAAATAAAATAAATTAAAATGTAGCCTATCTTTAAAAAATAGACATGATTATAGTAAATAAAAGTGAAAAAATGCTGGCTTGAATGTTTATCTAGCTTGGAAGGATCTTCTGGGTGACTACAGAGCATTAATTGAGACTAAAAGATCTTCTTATTTCTCTCAGACTACTGAAAACAATCCAGGAAACCCAAGACATTTGTTTCAAATTATAAATAGACTGCGTCACGTCAATGCTGTTACTACCATGCCTCTTTCTCAGCAGCTATGTAACTCTTTTCTTAATTTCTTCAATTCTAAAATTGATAATGTTCGCAAACAAATCTCTGTCTCATCTGCTTCCACTTCTTCATTCCACTGTCCACCTGGGTTCACTGGTACTTACTAACTTTCCTTATCTTGATACTGAGACTCTCAAAAGGGAGATATCTAGCATGAAATCTGCCACTTGCTTGCTTGATCCTATCCCCACAAGCTTATTTAAATCTTGCTTCGTTGTTTTGTGCCCTGCTGTTCTCTGTATTATAAATGACTCTTTGCAAACTGGGGTTGTTCCAGCCGCATTAAAGTTTGCTGCTGTAACTCCTGTACCAAAAAAAGAGAATGCTGCTCTGGACGATTTGAATAGTTATCATCCTATTTCAAATCTTCTTTTTTGGCAAAAAAATACTTGAGCGAACTGTTGCCTCTCATTTGTGTAACCATCTCGCAATTAATAACCCCTTCAGTCTTAGGACCTTTACTTTTTAACATTCATCTCTCACCGCTTGGTCATCTCTTGAGATCGCTCGGCCTCCGTTTTATACATTCAATACCTGGTGAGCGCCCTGACGCTGCTTTTCCGACTCTATTACTGAGATTTAAAAAAATGGATGAGTAACAATGTCCTGTTTCTGAACAGTGGTAAAACCGAAGTTATGTTCATTGGTTCCCATCATCAAATTTCCAAAGCTGGTTCTCTGTCTTTGACTTTTGATTGCTCTGTTTTGCAACCCCAAAATAAAGTGAGGAACCTTGGAGTTATTTTTGATGCTAATCTTTCATTTGATTCTAGAGTACTGTTAAAACATCTTTTTTCCATCTCTGAAACATCACAATATTGCGTATATGTTAAATTTTCCTGTAGCCAAAAAGCTGATAAATTCCTTTGTCATCTCTCGGATAGACTACTGTAACACCCTTTTAGCTGGAGTTTCAAAATCCACACTCAACAAGCTGCAGTATGTACAAAATTCGGCTACCAGGATCTTAACTGGATCCAGGATATCCAATCATATTACACCAGTTTTGGAATCCTTGCATTGGCTCTCAGTCAGGTTCTGAGTTGACTTCAAAATTATGATGCTCACATATAAAGCATTGCACACCCTGGCACCACAATATTTAACAGAACTGTTACATCCTATAATACTCCTAATTGCAGATTACTCTCTTCACAAACGAACTTGCTGGTTGTTCCTCAAACATGCTTAAGATCTATGGGTGATCTTAAGAGCAGGGCGCTCACCAGGTTTTGAATGCATATAAATCTGCATATCGTCAGCATACAAATGGAGGACGAGCAATCTCAAGAGATGGCCAAGCGGTTAAAAAGTATGCTAAAAAGTAAAGGTCCCAAGACTGACCCCTGAGGAACGCCAGTGAAAACAGAGCTAATCTCAGATCTATGACCACCCATAGAAATGAACTGGGAACAATCAGTGGAATTGAAGAAGAGACACGAGAACATAACAAGACACGAACACACAGCTAATGAAAATACTCATAATCCTGCGTTTTCACACAAAACATTACAATTTGTTCAAAAATGCAAATTCATTCAGGAATGAAACAGCTGTCTTTAAGATTGAGTCGCTGAATCATACATTTAATTGATTTGTTGTATGTAAAAACTCTTTAATAAAACTGACAAATCAGAGAAGTTTTAAAAGTCTCTTCCCTGTTTCTCTTTAGTTGTGGAATGCTAACTTAGGATGCAAGCTAAATATTTTGTGCAAACTTTTAAACATATTTCAATAAATACTCTGACTCACATACTTTTTTGTTTATTGCATTTTAGACTGAAGGAAATAAATTTTTCTCAGAACCTTTAGTAAATTACACGTTTTGTTTAGTAACCTTACATTCGGATTTTCTAGAGCAATGACTGACATATAGGCCTAACATTTTTCTTCAGAATTGTGAGAGAATATTGATCTCTATTCTAGAAAAAAGTGAGTGATTCTCAATTTATCCAGAATCATGCAGAATAAACATAAATCAATCATTCAATCAAGCCAAAGCAACTCTTGTTGACAGTCAACACATATTAGTAGTGTGTCCTTCCTTAATTAATCAGGTTTTGATAAATGATCTTTAAAGAACTAATTGACTCACTCATATAGGCCTATGAACAATTAAGTAAAACAAGTAAAAACTGTCATTGCTGTTAACCTTTTCCATTTTATGGGAAAATTATTAGGCTAAAATATTACTACATACATACAACGTACAGTTTTGCATTTTTTTCTTACTCACCAAAGCATGAGTTGACGAATCCGTACCACATGCACCCGTGTCTCCCCACCAGCCACCGGCCGCGGATACTGGCCGCGAAGCTGAGCGTGGTGCCGAACAGACACACGAGCATGTCACTCACACTGATGTTGAGCAGAAGCATGTTCACAGGAGTCCGCAGGGTCTTGAATTTACAAAACAGAACGAGGACGATTAAATTGTTTAGGATCCCGAACACCAGAATAGATCCCAAAATAACGGCGACCACATTGTGTCCAGTCCGTGACAGTTTCTCAGCAGGAGTGTCGCTCCAATCTTGATCTTGCGCGGACAACGTGTCATCATCCGTGCCGTTCGAAGTGTAACTGAAATTCGCTTCTTCAGAAAACATCTTTGCTTAACACTCTTCAGCTGATATTATATTATTGCATACTTGATGCACAGAGGAAATTCCTTCGGATCTTCCCCACACCTGAGCGTGGACCATGCCATTCACGAGAAGTTCTGTGAAGAATCGCAATTCATGCTTCATCTAATGCTGTGGTCAAATCCTCACGAGCGTCCTCACAGCGCGAGAATAAAGTTGCTGGGCTCAGCAGCCCGAATAAAAATCCTCCCAGTCCATCTCAAACAGATATGTAGGTTAAGCGTGTAGGTTAAGCTTGTTGGTCATTTCAGAGGATGCCTGATATAAATTCAAGTCTGCCACTAATGCCACTGCAGAAGTGAACTGTAAAGATGAAAGAGTTTTGCAGACTCTCAAAACAGGTGATCTACATGCAGTCAGAATTGAAAAAAAAGAAAAGAAGTTAATCTTATCTTGAAATACTGGCTGAGTAATTAATAAATAGCTATGCACATAAAAAGTAACATTTACCAAGAGACAGCATGTTCCTGCGTTCATGCGTTCATCGGCGAGGCGCACACATCTCGAGTTCGCCACCTCTTCAGAGCGCTTGAGAGCTTGAGAGCGCATTTGTGTGTGGAAGAAGCCTTGAGAGTGACGTCAACACTGCACAGTAGCTTACATGATCATCATAAGTAGTGCTTTACATTTCCATGTTATACACGACGGGCTATAAATAGACACTCCGGTTATATTGACTGTGTTATTGCAATTTTGAAAATGTAACATGCAAAAATATTAAGCAATGTCCAAAGGGCAGCAGACATTAACTAATGAATTGTACACGTTTATAACATTTTAAACCCCCAGTTAAAATGTGACGGCTTCATAGTTAGCAAAAATATTGTATTGTGGTCTGCAACGATGCTTAGGTAGGTGGTACGTGTCAAAGTAACATCCACATGGATGGCAGGACCCAAGGTTTCCCGGCAGAACATTGCCCAAAGCATCACACTGCCTCCGCGGGCTTGCCTTCTTCCCATAGAGCATCCTGGTGCCATGTGTTCCCCAGGTAAGCGACGCACATGCACCCGGCCATCCACGTGATGTAAAGGAAAAAGTGATTCATCAGACGTGTCCACTGTTGGCTCTTTCGGCGGTGGACAGGGGTCAGCATGGGCACCCTGACTGGTCTGCGGCTATGCAGCTCCATACGCAACAAACTGATGCACTGTGTATTCTGACACCTTCAGAACCAGCATTAACTTCTTGAGCAATTTGAGCTACAGTAGATCGTCTGTTGGATCGGACCACACGGGTCAGCCATCGATGAGCCTTGGCCGCCCATGACCCTGTCGCCGGTTCACCACTGTTCCTTCCTTGGAGCACTTTTGATAGATACTGACCACTGCAGACCGGGAACACCCCACAAGAGCTGCAGTTTTGGAGATGCTCTGACCCAGTCGTCTAGCCATCACAATTTGGCCCTTGTCCAACTTGCTCAAATCCTTACGCTTGCCCATTTTTCCTGCTTCTAACATCAACTTTGTGTACTTGGACCTTATTTTAAATATAGGCCTAGACCTTGTGTAAACTTTCTTGAGTGTCAACTTCCTTGAGTGTCAACTTCCTTGAGTGTCAACTTCCTAGAGTGGCAAATAGCTTTTATTTATTATTATTATTTATTTATTTATTTACTTTGGACATCAACTCAAGGCTAATTTTAAAAGGTTAAAATTCATGTTTTATGCATCTCAGAGAAAAAAAACAAAAAACAGGTACAAAAGATGTCACTGGGGCGGTACCCTTTCACACGTTATTAATTTATACTCTTTAGGTGCTAATATACACTTAAAGGATTAGTTCACCCAAAAATGAAAATAATGTCATTTATTACTCACCCTCATGTCGTTCCACACCCGTAAGACCTTCGTTAATCTTCGGAACGCAAATTGAGATATTTTTGTTGAAATCCGATGGCTCCGTGAGGCATGCATAGGGAGCAATGACATTTCCTCTCTCAAGATGCATAAAGGTACTAAAAACATATTTAAATCAGTTCATGTGAGTACAGTGGTTCAATATTAATATTATAAAGCGACGTAAATATTTTTGGTGTGCCAAAAAAAAAAAAAAACGACTTATTTAGTGATGGCCGATTTCAAAACACTGCTTCATGAAGCTTCGGAGCGTTATGAATCAGCGTGTCGAATCAGCGGTTCGGAGCGCCAAAGTCACGTGATTTCATCAGTTTGACGCACGATCCGAATCATGATTCGATACGCTGATTCATTATGCTCAGAATCTTCCTGAAGCAGTGTTTTGAAATCGGCCATCGCTATATAAGTTGTTATTTTGTTTTTTTGGCGCACCAAAAATATTCTCGTCGCTTTATAATATTAATATTGAACCACTGTACTCACATGAACTGATTTAAATATGTTTTTAGTACATTAATGGATCTTGAGAGAGGAAATGCCATTGCTGGCTATGGAGGCCTCACGGAGCCATCGGATTTCAACAAAAATATCTCAATTTGCGTTCCGAAGATTAACGAAGGTCTTACGGGTGTGGAACGGCATGAGGGTGAGTAATAAATGATATTATTTTCATTTTTGGGTGAACTAACCCTTTAAGGGGTAAAAAAAGGTACAAAGGTTTGAAACTGTACCACCACAGTGACAGCTTTTTCTGAGAGTGTGGATGTCTGGAAAACGTCTCGGGTTACAGATGTAACCCTGGTTNTATATATATATATATATGTCTTATTTCAGTAAATATTCTTGTCCTCGGACGAAGATATATTTAGGTTTTCAGATATTGTGACAAACAACAGTAAATAAGACAAACAAGATAACATGGAGCGCTTGCTGAAGACAACAGAAGCTGGCGTGCTCTGCATCCGGGTATGCTTTATAGTTCCTGGTCCGTGACGTCACCCGTCTCTGACGTCTCACGACGCGATTGGTTAGATACAGGAGTGCTTCAGTGACGACATCACGCAGAAGGTTCCCAATGCGTTGCTACGCAGCGTCGACAGTTCCCTCGAAAGGGAACTGACAGGTCACTAGGTGGTCATTCACAGTTTGGTCTGAGGATGCAGAGATAAAAGTGTGCAATAAATATTGGGAGCATCCCATGCATTTCATTTCCTAAAGTGGCGATCAGAAATGGTTTTGGACCTGAATTTATCGTAGCTCACTCCACATGATCACATCACCTGAAATAGACAATAATACTTGGTGTGAATGGTGTTGTATTTTGCACTGACTTTAGTGATTTGGAATTTGTTATCTACCACAACTGTTATAGTGGAAACAGGGGCACTGTATTACTGTTTACTGCAGACAAGGAAAGATGTATTCCACCTCAAGTTTTCTGACCTTGTCCAACCATTTGAATGTACCAAATACTTTAATGCATGGATTTATGATCACCATGACCCTGTCTGTTTAGTCATGCTCTGGCAAATTATTTCCATATTTAAGGCTAAACTGTTTTGCTGAAGGCCTGTAAATTCATAATGAATTGATTAACCTTGTCACATATCTGACATCCAGACATCCAGACATCAGACATACATATGTAGTAACTACATCACCACAGAGTCACATTATCACCAGCACATGGGGAGTAAGGTTTCCAACAGGACCTGTATCAAGAGATGTTTATTCGATAGATATTCAATCATTGCAACATAATAAAAAAGCTCTCACTTTAAGATCCTATATTCTTTCAAAGTTACAGATGCACACTGCACATTAAAGACAGGGTTTCTGCAAGTGAAACCAAGCTCTTAAAATTCCTCAAGGCTATAACTCATCTGCCCCTGAAAATGGCACAATATGACAATGATCTCATATTATAAGAAGTGTGACATTTGAGCTGTTCCATTAATGAGTCTCTCTGTAGCGCTTATGATTGTATAGTGTGTGGAGTGACTGACATGGCATATCCGAAAGAAGTGCAAAACAGACCAAAAGGTCACAAATCTCAAGTCTAGCATGATTTAATAATAAATTCTATGCTGTTCTGCTAGTAAGACACAGGCCTCTGAATTTAAATGCCAACAAATTATCATACGGATGATCCAAGTCAATCAACTGACAGATTAAAGAGGAAGTACTTGTATGTATGAAATTGATCATCAATTTCAAGTAACTCAGCCTTATGTTAATTATGTGAAGACTGAATGAAGAATGAATTTTAGCATGCTTTCATTGCCAGTTGATTGTGATTGTAATAAGTATATCTCACAGCTTGTTTTTGGCCTCATAATCATGCTGCAAGAAACCTTTCATAAAACATGAGCACAAAACAAAATAAACCTTTAAACAAACCTAAGATCTGTACTTTCTCTGTGTGCAACGTATTTTGTCTTTATTTTATTCTTTAAAAGCTGCAGTCCATAACTTTTTTTGGTTAAAAATGATCCAAAATCAATTTTTGAGCAAGTACATAACCAGCCAATGTCCAAAAATATCTATTTACCTTAGCCCAATTCACAACGGTAAGCTTGTAATAATGTTTTATAATAAAATCTGTACTGGTAGGTTTCCGCGGGAAATTCGAGCATTCAGCCATTCGTCTTTGTGTCATTACGTCACGTCTGTATACATAAAGAAGGAGTCCCAGCTATATCGCAGATCATTTATAGCCTTTTCTCACAGCAGCTGTAATAATTAATCTTATCATTTTCATGGCGGAATGTAATCCAGCAAGGTCCAAATTAGATTAAATTAAATTAGATAAATAGATTTAATCACCATTGGCTGCGCAATTTATTGTAATGCTTTTTCCTTTTTTCTTGTAATGTTACTTATTGTTCAGACGACATTTTCCGGTGAAAATTCTTACTTTGGTCATACTTCCAAGACGCAGAATCTGTGATTCAGAAGTACAGTATCCACACCGGTGCGGTGACTGACAGCAAACATTAGATTCATCCGCGCTGAGGAGCCGTGCCGATGTACAACCCACTTAAAGATGATAATTCCGCAAATAACTGCAATTGACCCTTCGCCGGGAGTTTGATTGACAAGCGATCTGACCAATCAGATCGCCGAATCCGCCATTTTGTCCGACAAAGCAGTCAAGAGTTAGAAGATTAACCTCGGTGGACTTAAACTTGAAAAATGGTGTGTATTGACGTTTTTCCGAGTTTGAAACAACATTTCTACTCATGTTCATTCATGTTTATTTGATGCTATAAATGAACTAGTAGGAAGAGATGATCTGTTTACGAGCCTCTTGAGCTGAGGCGCTACTGCAATCTGTCACGACCATGGTCACGACACATTAAAGAGCCACAAAACGGTTTTTATTGTTTTAATTTCTTAAAAAACTAGGTGGTACGGGGGGCGGGTCTTTGCGAAGGGTCAATTGCAGGTTTCAAACAGAGAAGGAGACAAAGAGGCAAAACTTACAGACTGCAGCTTTAAATATAATGAAAGTTTCCATCTATAAAAAGGTAATTCTTACATAAACTTTAAAATAAGAAAGTCGCATTGTGAGATATAAGTAGCAATTAAGAAATTTATAGTCGCAAATCGCAAGTCACAAATGTGATATTTAGTCACAATCATGAGAAACAACATCACAATTGTACAATATACAGTAAAGTCACAATTACTACAAAAAGGCACAATTGTGAGATATAAAGTCACGTTTTATAAAAATAAAATTGCACTTCGTAGATATAAAGTTGTAATACCAAGAAAAAAGTCCCTTAAAAAAAAAAAAAAAACCTGGAACAGGGTAAAACGGTTATTGTCTCTGAAACACAGGATATAAACAGAAAAACAAAAAGCAGACTGGATATAATCAGACGAGCAAACTTTATGAGCCAGGCGGTGGATAAACCTTTCCAAATGAGAAACATGTATGATGACATAAAACAAGNCCGAATCCGCCATTTTGTCCGACAAAGCAGTCAAGAGTTAGAAGATTAACCTCGGTGGACTTAAACTTGAAAAATGGTGTGTATTGACGTTTTTCCGAGTTTGAAACAACATTTCTACTCATGTTCATTCATGTTTATTTGATGCTATAAATGAACTAGTAGGAAGAGATGATCTGTTTACGAGCCTCTTGAGCTGAGGCGCTACTGCAATCTGTCACGACCATGGTCACGACACATTAAAGAGCCACAAAACGTTTTTTATTATTTTAATTTCTTAAAAAACTACACAGTTTGAAAGCTGGGACTTTGTTTAATATCATAAGTAACCTGCTTTGTCTTGTCTGTCGACATGTTACCAGTATCCTCTTTGCTCCGTGATGTATTTTCCACTGCGTGTTGCGTGACAGCGCCACGGCTTGTCAGACAAAGCAACAGTAACTAAGGGGGGCGGGTCTTTGCGAAGGGTCAATTGCAGGTTTCAAACAGAGATGGAGACAAAGAGGCAAAACTTACAGACTGCAGCTTTAAATATAATGAAAGTTTCCATCTATAAAAAGGTAATTCTTACATAAACTTTAAAATAAGAAAGTCGCATTGTGAGATATAAGTAGCAATTAAGAAATTTATAGTCGCAAATCGCAAGTCACAAATGTGATATTTAGTCACAATCATGAGAAACAACATCACAATTGTACAATATACAGTAAAGTCACAATTACTACAAAAAGTCACAATTGTGAGATATAAAGTCACGTTTTATAAAAATAAAATTGCACTTCGTAGATATAAAGTTGTAATACCAAGAAAAAAGTCCCTTAAAAAAAAAAAAAAAAACCTGGAACAGGGTAAAACGGTTATTGTCTCTGAAACACAGGATATAAACAGAAAAAAAAAAAGCAGACTGGATATAATCAGACGAGCAAACTTTATGAGCCAGGCGGTGGATAAACCTTTCCAAATGAGAAACATGTATGATGACATAAAACAAGGTGTTACAGAACTGTTTTCTCTTTCTTATTCTCAAGTCTAATTGCAGATTATTCCATGTTTATAAACAGGAATGAGGTTTGATGGTTCACTTAGAAGCATATTAAGCAGCTAATCCAGTTAATCATTAATCATTTGTTGCTTAACCAAAGTGTATGAGGGGGTGTCTTGTTGATCTTCAGAAAAATATAGTTTCTTTAGGGTACACTGGCAGCAGAACATGTCATGATTCAAGCGGAAGAATATATTAGGGCATCGACTTTTAAGTGATCCGGGTATCGACATATTCATTTATTTCCAGTAGTTGACTATGTTGAAGTCGATGGGGACTGAAATTTGAAGAGCAAGCAAATGTATTGCTTTACAGAGATTATTCCAGTGTCAGTTTCTGCATGGCATCCAGATCTTGTGCCTTTTGCACATTTGCATGTTATAAATAGGAATGAAAAATATATTAGATTCACTTCACACAAAGGCAAAACTTTTAGGAAAATGGTAAAAGAGAGAAATGCCACTGTTGTGTTTCTTAATGAATGTTAAGATTGTCCTTTACGGGTGAACTAAAGGTGATATATGCATTGATTAATATGTCACCTAATATGTTTATCTGAAAGGGGATGAAATAGACGTATTATAATCGAATTGCACAACATTAGACTAACATTCAGCACATCTCTTTTAGATGACTATGTTTTTATATTGAATGAATGTAGGACCCTTTTATATCATTATGAGTAATCATCATTGGTTACACATTTGGCAGATTGCACAGAATCACCCAGATGATCAGGTCAATAAAGTTTGTACACAACTGTGCAAGAAAAAAAAGAAAGAAAGAAAAAAAAAATCTCAATGTGTAATTTGAAAGTTGTTTGTTAGCCAGCTGAACTCTTTGTAATAAATCGTGACGTTCTTCTGTTCCCTGATCGCTGAAGTCTACTGCCATGCCAAAAGTGCAGAGGCATACAACAGTTCTTAAGGTTTCCATCCAAATCTTTAGGGACACTGACCCGTGTGTTGAAGGCTGATTAAAATGAATCTCTTTGGGAGATTCAGAAGATTACGAAAGCTCAGGAAGGGATCGTTTCCCATGAGAGATGCAGGGTCAAGCAAACAAACAACATTTACACAACTAGGAAAAACAATGAGTCATCGTGTATACAGGCAGTCATTGATGACCATGAACTCTAGCAGACTGAACTATATACTATATATGCGACAGACAGATTTATCACAAGATGTTGTCAAGATAACCCTGGTTTTAATTATTTGAAAGCAGAGAATTTATTTTCTTGGTAACACTTTACATTAAGGTTCCCTTTGTAAAGGGTTTATGAAGGTGTTTGTTAATGAGTAATAAGTCATTTATATAAGTAATAAGTCATGCATTATAAATCATTAATAAGCTGTTATAACTGCATGAATAAAAAGGGCGACTTTAATGCAATATCTGCCAAATAGTGAGCCGTTTTTAACTCGCATGTTATAAATGCTTAATAAATATATTTATTCACATTTATTTAACTTAAAACCAGATTCCTGGTTTATTTCATGATGCAGCAAAAATTGACTATCATGATTGGACTGAAGGGTGTTGTATTTGTGGTTTTCTTATTAATTTCTCATGACTGCCACTTATTATGTTGCTTACCAGAAGTTTCTGTCTTACACATGATACTCTCCAAAAAGGTCATGATGCCCATCTACAGCTTGCATATCAAGATGAAATTTAACCTTTTTTTAATCAATATATTTATTCACTTTCACAGGTTATTAATGTTTATAACTCATTAATAAATGGTTCACAAGCGTCCACCCTACATTATAGTTCACAGGTAACTTTTACTGGAATTACATTTTTCATTAATAATATCTCATCTAGTTATGGTTATTATCTTATGTTTTATTTTTAAAATAAAGTTAACATTTTCATAAACAAGAAATCAGTTTGTATACACTGCTGTGGATAGGCATCATGACCTTTTTGGAGAGTATCATGGGTAAGACAGAAACTTCTGGTAAGCAACATAGTAAGAAAAGTGGCAATCATGAGATAATTTTTCAATTTTTGCTGCATCATGAAATAAACCAGGAATCTGGTTTTGAGTTAAATAAGTGTGAATAAATACATTTATTAAGCATTTATAACATGTGATTTAAAAACGGCTCACTATTTGGCAGGTATTGCATTAAAGTCCCCCTTTTTATTCATGCAGTTATAACTGCTTATAAATGATTTATAATGCATTTGTAAATGACTTATTACTCATTAACAAACACCTTCATAAACCCTTTACAAAGGGAACCTTAATGTAAAGTGTTACCATTTTCTTTATAATAATGGCTACTTTCTAAATACTGAAATACAAGTTTTTCTTTCCTCGTGAAACACCTGAGATGTTTGCCCTCGGGATACTTTTAGATTATTTATTTTTAGATATGCTAGCAAACCCTCAGAGTCTAAAAATAATCCATGCTGATCATCTCCTCCTGTTTCAACTGTAAAAATATAGGTAAATAGACCTTAGATTTTGTTCCCCTTAACTGCTTCATGGAGTAAAGGAATAATTTACAATATATTATTATGCTTTACGAGAGATTTGCTTTGTCTTTCTTCAAATGTCACATTGCTTTTGAAAAGAAACCATAGCCATCTCATGGGATGGAAAAATGTCAGTCAGCTAGTATTTTCTGATGTTTGTGTGCTTTCAGTAATTCATTATGCTGTTTTCTGATAAATGCATTTTGTCCCCATAAAGTAGGGTTTACCTGAACCACACACACATACACACACACACACACACATCTGACACATTGACGTCAGAGGCTGTGTGCATCAATGCACACCATTGTGCAAAGATCTAAAGGCAAAAATACAGTTTCACTGACACATTTTGGTATATTGTGATAAAGTTCATTATTTTCCATAATGTAATGATAAAAATTAAACTTTCATATATTTTAGATTCATTGCACACCAACTGAAATATTTCAGGTCTTTTATTGTTTTAATACTGATGATTTTGGCATACAGCTCATGAAAACCCAAAATTCTCAAAAAATTAGCATATTTCATCCGACCAATAAAATAAAAGTGTTTTTAGTACAAAAAAAGTCAACCTTCAAATAATTATGTTCAGTTATGCACTCAATACTTGGTCGGGAATCCTTTTGCAGAAATGACTGCTTCAATGCGGCGTGGCATGGAGGCAATCAGCCTGTGGCACTGCTGAGGTGTTATGGAGGCCCAGGATGCTTCGATAGCGGCCTTAAGCTCATCCAGAGTGTTGGGTCTTGCGTCTCTCAACTTTCTCTTCACAATATCCCACAGATTCTCTATGGGGTTCAGGTCAGGAGAGTTGGCAGGCCAATTGAGCACAGTAATACCATGGTCAGTAAACCATTTACCAGTGGTTTTGGCACTGTGAGCAGGTGCCAGGTCGTGCTGAAAAACGAAATCTTCATCTCCATAAAGCTTTTCAGCAGATGGAAGCATGAAGTGCTCCAAAATCTCCTGATAGCTAGCTGCATTGACCCTGCCCTTGATAAAACACAGTGGACCAACACCAGCAGCTGACATGGCACCCCAGACCATCACTGACTGTGGGAACTTGACACTGGACTTCAGGCATTTTGGCATTTCCTTCTCCCCAGTCTTCCTCCAGACTCTGGCACCTTGATTTCCGAATGACTTTGGACCACTGAGCAACAGTCCAGTGCTGCTTCTCTGTAGCCCAGGTCAGGCGCTTCTGCCGCTGTTTCTGGTTCAAAAGTGGCTTGACCTGGGGAATGCGGCACCTGTAGCCCATTTCCTGCACACGCCTGTGCACGGTGGCTCTGGATGTTTCTACTCCAGACTCAGTCCACTGCTTCCGCAGGTCCCCCAAGGTCTGGAATCGGTCCTTCTCCACAATCTTCCTCAGGGTCCGGTCACCTCTTCTCGTTGTGCAGCGTTTTTTGCCACACTTTTTCCTTCCCACAGACTTCCCACTGAGGTGCCTTGATACAGCACTCTGGGAACAGCCTATTCGTTCAGAAATTTCTTTCTGTGTCTTACCCTCTCGCTTGAGGGTGTCAATGATGGCCTTCTGGACAGCAGTCAGGTCGGCAGTCTTACCCATGATTGCGGTTTTGAGTAATGAACCAGGCTGGGAGTTTTTAAAAGCCTCAGGAATCTTTTGCAGGTGTTTAGAGTTAATTAGTTGATTCAGATGATTAGGTTAATAGCTCGTTTAGAGAACCTTTTCATGATATGCTAATTTTTTGAGATAGGAATTTTGGGTTTTCATGAGCTGTATGCCAAAATCATCAGTATTAAAACAATAAAAGACCTGAAATATTTCAGTTGGTGTGCAATGAATCTAAAATATATGAAAGTTTAATTTTTATCATTACATTATGGAAAATAATGAACTTTTATCATAATATGCTAATTTTTTGAGAAGGACCTGTATATATATATATTCTCTCCATTTCTAACAATAATGTACACATAATCCCAGTTTTTACGGTCAGAATAGACATTGTGTGCTAAAAATAAATGAGCTCAATATACAGTATATTTTTTATGGTTTCTCAATATGTATTATAATTCTTACCAGTATTACATAAGTGCTTGGGGTTTTAACAGTTTGCTCTGCAGTTGTGGTGACACTTGGAGAGATTTAATGTCAAAACTCAACGAGTTTTTAATGCAAAAATGAGCCTAAAGCTTCCACCAGAGTTTAAATAGACCTATAGGTTGAGTCAACATAAAGTGAAACATATTGAGTACCTGAGGCAGTAGACTTGGCCGGATGTTGGGAGCAGAAGTTGCCACTGGGCAGAAAGGAAGATCCAAATGTCTTGAAGTGGTAATAGCAAGAGGTTATTTAAGGAAATAGTTCTGCTTCTTTGATCCTTGTTCTTTGGCCTATCAAATTAACTGAAGGAAAAACTAGGTCACACCTGGTGGTCTTATCCAAAACCAGCTGGACTGCAAACACAGCATCCTAATTTTATGATGCTGCATGTATTTTTTGATATTTCAGGAGAGTTGGGTAGAGTATCCAAAAACTGTTCTCAAGTAAAAGTACTTATAGAAATATTTACTCGAGTAAAAAGTAAAAGTAATAATCTTAATAGGAAGAGTAAAAGTATCCAATGAAAAGCTACTCAAGTAGTTACTATCTATCTATCTATCTATCTATCTATCTATCTATCTATCTATCTATATATATATATATACTGTATGATATATATGAATTTGTGGGTACGGATTGAAAAAACGAAGGTACGGTTTACAAATCTGAGCACACGTGGGTATGGTTTATTAATCCGTGGGCGTCATTTTTTAAACCGAGGGAATGATTAAAGAATCTGTGAGTACAGTTTATAAACTGAGGGGACGGATTGCAAAAATGTTGCAACAGATTTTACAGATTTTTTTCTCCTACAGGTGACTTCCCGGGCTCAATAGCACGCAAACTTGTTTGATGAAATCTTTGAAAGGAATCGACTAAAAAGAGTGATTCATTTGTGAATGGGGCATCGCTCATGCCCCAGCAAAAAGAGACAGCGTGCTTGGAATAAACTATGCATTTCTTAACATGCATTGCATTAAAATGTAAAATAATGTAACAAGAGCAAAGCCGGCCAGTAAAAGTAATTTTTTTTTATTAGAAATGTACTTGAGTAAAAGTACCCACATTTAAATCTACTCTAAAAAGTACAAATTTTCAAAAATGTATACTGAAGTAAATGTACTTTGTTACTACCCACCTCTGTATTTCACAGAGACTTTTCTGGCAGTTTCTTATGATACACTACAAAAGTCAGTTTCCTAGTGTATTGAGGATCCCAAGACAAGCCTTTGCTGTCCTACTTTTAGAACACAGGCCGCTTAGCGTGCGCTTCAGGTTAAAAGTATTAAGAGACAGTATCAGTCGCTGACAAGGATAACAAATCATCAATCATGGTAATGTTTAATTAGCCGTCAAGAGGGTTCAGCTCCTTAGGGCAACACAGCTGAGGACACCAGTATTCATTTAGGAAATTATGAATCTGTTTTTTCTTTTGTATATACAACTTTAAAAAGAAATTGTCTGTTTCTTATTAAGTTGTTTGTCAGTATTACAAATGTTTAGTGCATTTTGTAGTTGTTGTATTTAATGATGGTTTAATGAAATTCCTCTGACTTTATCAGCCTCGTTAAAATCCTCTTGTCATGAATTAATCACGCATAAATATTTATTTAGTTCTTGCCATATTGTTATAAAGTCATAGAGAGATAGAAACTAGGATTTACCTTACTACTTTACAAGTCTAAAGTATAAACAGCAAGAGATCAAGATGATGTAAGGACAGAATCAGAGCTGTGTTTTACAATACTGTTACTGGTAATGTTAAAATTTAAAAAAAGAAATCTCTAACTCTAAAAACTAAAGCATAAAACAAGCATCATTCTGAGATCACGCTACTAAAAATGTATGTTCTTGCTCATATTGCACATGCCTTGTACTTTGTGTTTTTTTTTCCCCCAGTTTGTTTGGAGAGTCCACTGTGTTAGATTGTAGACCTTGGACATGCAAAGACCTTTACTTATTAAATAGCATTCCGCAATGGAAATAACATTAACATTTTTGTAATACAATGGCCAAATTCTTTTTGTCTTTCCATGGCTAATCACAGCTTGCACTTTTTTGTGTTGCAAAATTGCCGCGCTCCCTTCTACATCCTCCTGTGTATGACTCTTTACACATTATGAGAATTAATCTTTGATATTAAATTAGACCATAAATAACAGCAACAATAAATGAGACATTTATTATAATTTTCATGGGATGTTATATGTTTAATTAAATTAAAAGTTTTTATAATATGTACTGTTATTGTCATCTGATGATCTGCAGTTTTCTTAATAGAGGTCCAGTGTGTAATACTTAGGAGGATCTATTGAAAGAAATGCAATATAATATACATAACTATGTTTTCAGTGGTGAATAACGACCTTACATAATGAACCGTTATGTTTTTATTACCTTAGAATGAGCTATTTCTATCTCATACACCATGGGTTCCCTTACATCGAATTCGCCATGACTCTCATACAGTAGCCCTAAACGGACAAACGGCTCTACAGAGCGCATTTGCTTGACTGGCTACTCTCTGCTGTCTCAGACAATGACTTCTTTGTCCTGTTTCGGTCACCGTAGCTTCTGTATGTGCTTCGAAAGGGGTGTGAGGTGGACTGAGCCGTTGGTTGCAATTCACAACCTCACCACTAGATGCCACTAAAATTTACACACTGCGCCTTTAAATGTTAAAAATGATTTGAATGATTTGTATTTATCATATTTGCAAAGGTATTTGTATTGGCAATACTCTTGATAGAACTTGCCATTAAATAAATATTGTTTAATATATCCTTTCTGTATGTTGATTCGACAATAATTTGGGAATACAGACATAAATATGTTTGGCTGGGTGAGTTAGTGTGAGCAAATAATTTAAAAGGACAGAACAAGCTATCCAAACCTTGTGTGGTACAGATGCTTGGGTAGCCATGTTTGTGGTTTATCATCTCATGGTGTTTTTTGCTCAGAAACACTATCCAGTCTGTGTACTGTAGTATCTGCTGTATCTATTTAGTCCTGGTTCTGTTTTTCCATTTCAAGCTCTAATCGGAAGAACGAATCAATCATCAAGGCAAAGCATTGTGCAATAATCAGAAACACGAACTCTCTCTTTCTGTCACTATTACATTCAAGAGCATTTTATTACTTATAAACTTGTCATTCACACATTCATCTTTAGCTCCCTGGCCAGGGGACCTTTTCCATCATGTGAGCACTATCATTAGTGCAGTATGATAATTTGACTGATGTTTTCTGGCATGGCTGTCCATCACATCATCTAGATGTGAACAAAGCAGAGATCCTTCCCGGCAGCTCCAGAGAACCCTGCTGAGTTCCAGACCCACTGCATAGCAGGTCCCTGATCTGCCATAACACGTAAGACCAAATCTGGTGTCTCAGACTGTATAGGCTACTCACTTCATGTTCCCTAGTTTCGGTTTTGGAACATTGGATATTTTATGTCCATTGATTGATCATTTCGTCTGTCACGAAAGTTGAAATATGAGATTGTGTATGGCTGTCCATACACTCATATTTAATTGTCCTGTCCATTACTATTCAGTGACTGTTTCCCGGGTCACAAAGATCAGTAAGTGCAGTAATCACTCAAAGGAAACCTCAGAGAGACCAGGAAAAATGAAACCAGATACGATACAAGGGCAGTACTCCTCGGGAAAATTTTTTTTTATTTGTACTCCTCGGGAAAAAAATGTAGGAAATCTGACCCTATTCAATCCACAATTTAATAATTAATTAATTAATTAATAAAAGATTTATTTAATACTTTAAAAATATATGTATAATGGTGTATGTAACTATAAATATATTTATAATATAAAGGATTTGTTAAGATTTTCATGTCTCTAAAGCTGTTCTAAATAGCTTAACCCTTAAACTCATACTTCGGGTCTTTAGTGACCCGGGACGTCATTCACTACCCTACTCCACATTCCTTTTTTTAAAGTTAGACATGAACCATCTTAGTATTCCTCAGTCAATTCATTATAAACAATATAACAAGAAAAAAATAAAAATAACAATAAAGTATGCCTGTTCTCCCATTGTTATTTATTTTTTTGTAAAAATTGTATAGGGTCGCTAACGACCTGAGGTGTGTAACAGTGTAAGTATATTTTTTACAACAAATTTTGGATTTATTTGATGACTGAATAAGTGCAATTCACATTTATTGCACATGGTGGCAATGTATGATACTCAATGATGAAGTGACGTTTCACTCATAGTTACTGCAGGCAGAAAACAAAAGAATAAGAAGTATATCGTCAGCAAAACATGAAATGGCTCAGCGATTTACTGCAGAACAAGTACTGAACGCAATCAAATATTAGTGTCACTGTCACTTGATGGTGGATCTGGTGAAGAAGCTGTCAGCGATCAAAATATTAATTTTGAAGATGTTGAAAATGACAGTTTTGAGAATATGTTTGAGGTCGCAAATATGATCCAGATGCTGAATGTACTGGGAAATAAGCTCTGACGAAGACAGTGATGATGATATAAAACATCTGCTCAAACTGAACCCTTCCAAGCTCCAAAAGGGAACAAAATATGATTTATTTTATTCTTCTGTAATTGTTACTCTAATATCAGGAAAGTTTTATATTATTGCGACAGGTAGAGATCCATCTGTGTTAAGATAGAGATCCGGGTCACTATATGTAATAATGAATAAAGAAAATTCAGGGTTAAACAGCATTAGCTATGCTGCACTAAGCAACATACAAATATCAGACTGGCCTGCATAATGTACATGCATTTCAGTCATGACAAATAGTTTTAGCATGTTAATGAACTTAACTGTATTTGATTTGGCAAAATAGATCTGCTATGCATGCTGCTACAGATCAAGCACAGAGACGTACAACAAGATAAAGACAGACATGCTGTTGTGAGCATGTAAGACATGCAGCTGCACAAGTAGACATATATAATACCCCATAGCAAATCTAGACAGGTGGAGCTGGGGGAGGTGGAGGGTTCAGGGGAACTCTGAGAGAGCACTGCAGGACCGGCAATCACTGAACTAGACTATTTGAATGTTGATGCAGATGAGGCCAATAAGCTTGCCCAGTGTAGTATACCATGTGATCACTAACAAATTAAATATCAAGAATCTTTTAGCTTGCGTCATTGCTTCATGACTGAACTGGGCGGCGTTTCCCAAAAGCATTGTAAAGCCCATTGGCACCAATGATCTCTACAATATACTTATGCTCATGATGCTTTGGGGAAATGCATCCCTTCAGTCAAGACAACTCTGAATAGTTTTAGCATGTTAATGGATTTGACAGTGTAAATGTTTTTGGTCTTAGCAATGACTATAGATGCCTGAAATTCAAGCATGACCCAGCTAAAACATTTTTATTAAACCTTTTACTTCAACTTCAGAGACTCACAAAGATCACAGTGTTTGTTCTGAAAGTGACCTTAAAATTAATCGACAGCTTTGAAGGAAAGTGTGTACCAACAAGCTTACCTTTTAGCAAAATGTTGAAAGAAAATACTTGAGCATGAGAGGAGAGTTTATATTTAGCCTTTATTCATCTTTTTATATAATCGTATTTAGTGCTAATGTGTAACAGGTGCCTTAGGAAAAAACACCACTTATGTCTGAAACATTTTTTTTCTTCTAACAGAAAACATGCTTTTCTGAGCCCAGATTTTCCAGACAATTTGAAGATTTTATCCCTATATATAAGAAGACTTTAGATGCAAACGCCTTAAAGTCCCATCTGAAAAGTTCTTCTAAAATGAGTGTTTTTATCAGGCTTATATGTTTAAGTTCAGTAATTTCATTTTAAAGGCAATGCATAGGCCCTTTTCATTGACATTAAAGTGAAATAACTGAACTAAACATAAAAGCCTGATAAAAAGGATCATTTTAGAAGAATTTTTTAGATAGCACTTAGAGGCTTTTTCATCTTAAGTCTTCATATATAGATTTATTCCTCTTAATATAAGTAATCAAGCAATAACTATAAGGGCAAAGTTTTTGGGTAAAGTGGCAAATATGAAATTTTTCATCTTTTTCATGCTTCTTTTTATGCTTGAGTTCAGGATCTGCTACGGGAAAAGAATGAGGGCAGAAATATGTTGGCTAATTCAATTGCTTGGGGGATGCAGCTGGGTGCCGCCCCAGAATGCTACGCTCAGTTGGGCTGAAGACACACACGGTCCCTCCTGGTGCTTCAAACCAGCAGGTAAGCCAAAAGTTCTCTAAGCTCCCGTGCACTCTGCCCTCTGCAACTTCTGGGAACATGATTTCCCAAATGAAATATTCTGAACACTGTCCTTTGTGATGTGGGGAAATGATTTGCTTGTACACAGATATTGCACGATGCACTTGAAGAGATATTGTTTGAGTGCTATTCAAGCAGTTTTCCAGATCCAGAGGAAGCACTAACTTTCCCTGACTGTTTACATCCTTTAAAGACTATGTAAACTATTTTTTAAAAAGTCACTTTAAAATTGTTATTAGTAGTTTGCTGTTATAGAAGAGGTCAGTCGAAGTCTCTTCACAAGGAATCAGGGAACATCAATGGATACTGAAAATGCAGTGCAACATCAAAACAATACAAGAAACAGAAGCCCCTACTGGCACACAGTGGTGGACGGAGGCGTGAGGGGATGGCATGGTGGAAGGCAATTGTGTGGCTGCTTGCTGAGTTTGAGAGATGTTATACAACACGATCCATACAACCAATCCCCCGCTTCCACAGCCACCACTATTGCTCCTGCCCCCACGCTGTCGGAGCCATCCAACTGCAGGGAGTAGGATGAGCTTTAATTGAACTTGGCGTCATCTTGTGCCTTTTATTTTCCTCAAAACACTGCCAAGCTGCATCCAGCTTGGAGAAGTTATTTATGGTTTCTCACTAATTTTGGCATGGTGACTTTGAAAAGTCTCATCGTGATCATCTGATAGGAATCCACATTGACAATTATAATGGGGTGGCTGCCAAATTCTCCCATTTCATCACAGAGTTGTGGCTGATGATGAATTTTTAGCACAGCTGTAACGGACATGTGCATCATATGGTGTAATTTGGCCTGAAGTGAATGTAGCTCTCCCACATGTGCTATATCTCCTCAGACAAAATATTGGTTTGTTAATAACTATTAGTTTTCAGTGACTCTGCATTTGCATAATTTACATGCTTCTGTGAATACAGTAGGTGCGTCCCAATTCGCGTACTTATGCACTATTCTATAACGTTTTTAAGTATAAATAGTGCAAGTAGTGTGTTCACATTGAAAATTCCAAAAAGAAAAAGTACACTTTAAATACCCGGATGATGCACGGAAAAAATTAACGGAAAAAACGAAGTGTAGAATGTTGGACACTTCATGCACTCAACTGTCGCAGCTTTAATTATGTAGTGGAGAGGGAGGGGGATCAGACTCCGTTGTTAAATGACAAAATAACCTTATACAATTCACACACTACATGGATGAGTACATAGTGCATAAGTACATAGTGTATAAGTGCATAGTGTATAGTGCGTCATTTGGGACGCAACTAGTGTAATGTATGTGGACTGAACTAATGGCAAGATGGCGGCACCCTGTGGCGTACAGTTACTTCAGTTACTGTCAAAGTGACAAGTGAAAATTTTCTTTGAGGACCAAAATACACTTTTGTTGAATTGAATTAAAAATCTGTAAAAATACATCAACTGAGAAAGCAAACATATCCCATTTCTGATCCCAAGTGTTGCTTAATATTAACCAGTATTGCACAGAAGTCTGTCTTATAAACAGCTTTAGATGTTTTCAGCTGGTAAAATATGCTTTTACTACACTAAAAGAGGTAGTGGTTCATGCAGGTTCATTGAATTGTAAGCATGTCCTGTACAATGTTGCATGTTGTAATGTAGGTTGTAACACATGGCACAGATGTTGATGAAAATCAGTAAAATTGTGCCATTTAGAAAATAAAATAATTAGGGATGGACGGCACAGGACACAGTTTGATAGGAGGTTCACAAATATGCTTTCTTGATGGGTTCTGGGGAAAAATGTCTCATAATTTCATTTTTTTATTATTATTATTATTCATTTAGAAGGTCAAAGACATGCTGTGACTATTTCATAAAAAAATAAAATAAAAATAAAAATTAAAGCTGCAGTCTGTGATTTTTGGCCCTCTAGCGATTATTAAACAGAACTGCATGCGTCTTGCAGAAGAACATTGTAGCCGGAGCTACTTTTCTCCGTGTATGTCTATGGCGAGTCACGCAGTTACTGTGATACTCTGTGGCGGGTCCTACCAGTCCGGTCTGAAATAGTCTGAATATAAACACTTATTATAAGTGTACCATAATGATTCAGGGTAAGACAAAAACACGGTTTGGGAAATGGATTCATGTTGTACATTCTCATTATATAATTTTTGTACATTTTGAACACAAAAAAAGTTACGGACAGCAGCTTTAAAACATATTATTCACCAGATCTTTGACACCGGGAGAAAATGTTTTTATTGAATTAAAAATGATTTAATTCAGTATCTTGTGGCAAGGTGAGAAATCTCTGAGTGGGTTGAACATTTGTCTTTGGTGAAATAGGGTGGATCTCTATTGTCTCCTTTTTTAAAACTCTTTGAAGCCATGAATTTTCAAGCTACAAGAAAGATAGTCATAATTTAATTTTATTCATTTCATTTCACATTTATTATAGTGCTTTTCCTAATACATATCGTTTCAAAGCAGCTTTACAGAAAAATGCATGTTTCTACATTTTTGAGTAATTAAAGTAGTTAAAGCAGTTAAACTACAGTCCAGCTGCTATTTTAAAAATGTGGTTAGATAAATCAAAAGGTAGCTACAACAAGTAGTTTACTGCAATGAAGCTACTTAATTTAGGCATAAAACGCAAACTGTCTTAGTCTTTCCGTATAAACTTTGATATATAAAGTTTTATATATATATATAGAGAGAGAGAGAGCGAATCTATGTGCAGTCTTGTACAGTTTGGAAAATAGTTACAAATTTACAAATGTTGTAAAAGCGAACTGAGTGTATTGATAGATTATCACAAATTCTAAATGTTTTAACATAGTATTTGTGAGTTTTGACTTTGTGTGTTTATACATGCTGCTACAGATCAAGCACAGAGACGTACAACAAGATAAAGACAGACATGCTGTTGTGAGCATGTAAGACATGCAGCTGCACAAGTAGACATATATAATACCCCATAGCAAATTTAGACAGGTGGAGCTGGGGGAGGTGGAGGGTTCAGGGGAACTCTGAGAGAGCACTGCAGGACCGGCAATCACTGAACTAGACTATTTGAATGTTGATGCAGCAGAGGCCAATAAGCTTGCCCAGTGTAGTATACCGTGTGATCACTAACAAATTAAATATCAAGAATCTTTTAGCTTGCGTCATTGCTTCATGACTGAACTGGGCGGTGTTTCCCAAAAGCATTGTAAAGCCCATTGGCACCAATGATCTCTACAATATACTTATGCTCATGATGCTTTGGGGAAATGCATCCCTTCAGTCAAGACAACTCTCTGAATAGTTTTAGCATGTTAATGGATTTGACAGTGTAAATGTTTTTGGTCTCAGCAATGACTATAGATGTCTGAAATTCAAGCATGACCCAGCTAAAACGTTTTTATTAAACCTTTTACTTCAACTTCAGAGACTCACAAAAATCTCATTCCTTTTCAGATTACTGCAACAAAACCTTACAACAGTGTAGAGACAGGAGCTTCTGATGATTTACATTTACATTTACATTTATGCATTTGGCAGACGCTTTTATCCAAAGCGACTTACATTGCATTATACTATACATTTGTATCTGAGTATGTGCAATCCCTGGGATCGAACCCATGACCTTGGCATTGCTAGTGCCACGCTCTAACCACTGAGCTACAGGAAAGCTTATGAAGCTGATGATGCTTGCTTTACTGCACGGAATATGTCTGTGAATCACAAAATAACCCAAAGGGATCGCTATCTCTCATAGAACAGGTTTGAAAGACTGTAGATATACACTTAGAGTATGTTCTATCCTCAGGAGAAGGAGTCTCTTGAAGAAATAACTACAGCCTTTGAAAAATTCATGTTTTCCATCAAGAAAATGGAAACATCAAGACAAAGTAGATGTTAATTTCAACTTTAAAAAAAATATATATATATATATTTCAAAGTCTGTCATTATATATTTTATTATGTGATTTTCTTTTGTCCAAAAATGAAAGAACTTGTACATTACTGATGCATTGTAAAGCACTGATGTGTCACTTTTATCAAAAATAAATAAATAAATAAAATAAAAATTATAGTGTGTCATTTTATACTGACGGATGTAGCCTTTAGTCAGCATGTGTATAGTTTTAATAAATTAATTTCTGTTGTTATAAAATGAAACATTGTTCTGACTTGAAAAGACATGACGCAGTTACTTTTTTTTTTCACTTTGATGAAACAAAAAACAAATGCATTCAAAATGGTTTTGTTCCTTTTTCATTACAGTACAGCAATTTCTTATCCTGCACTTTAGGTTGAAATAATGTAGAAACAACAAAAATGTGAGAATATAATAAAAGTGTGATAGCAATGACATTTATTTTCTCATTTGGAGTTAGTTAAAGGCAGTTTTACAAAAGAGCCGTCAGTTTCAGTTCTAACATACATTACTTTCTCTAATGTCAACAGATGACACTAACCATAAGCAAGCCACCACCGTTTCACCAAAGAAATAACAGTCAGACTCTAATGCACACACTTACAGATACAGCCATTTTAGTATCAGTGATTATTGCTATAACAAAATTCCTTCTTCATCACTCTCTCTTGTGCAGTGGATCTCAATCCTTGTGACTTCAAGGTCCCCCAATTGTTCACGACAATATTTGGCTGCCTGATTTGTTGAGCCCCTGGTTGGGAACCACTAGTGTCCGTCTTAAGCTCATATTATAGATAATTGTGAATAATAAACAGTCACCCTATAGTACAGCTGGATGTAAAGGTTCACTTATTTGTAAATCTATTGACCATTAATCAAGCCTGACACCCACTCAAACATAAATTATTTCATGTAATTATACATTAGAATATAGTAATCTTTGCATGCTTATATTTCTACAGGCTAGATAATTATCCACTCAGTCGTCAGTGAGGGGCTGCCACTTTACTTTCGTTTCGTTGTTTGTTTATTTTATAATTAAAGAGTTACGTTGAACGTTTGTGCGGTTCCGCCTCCTTCCCTCAACTTTAAACCTTGCTACAGTGAACAACTATCCTTTACAGCTTACATCTGAATGTGTGCTTAACTATATTTTAGGCATATAGCCTATACTTCACCTTCATACTGACACTTTTAATTCCTTTAAACCTCAAATAATCTTCCACTAATCTGCACTCCTCAATGAAGTCTGTCTTGTTGAGTGTATCTAGGTTTTCTTTAAATGAGAGTTAGTGGTTAGCAGGCTCTGAAAAAAATGTATGGTGAAATTGTGTTGTATTTCTGGACTGGGAAATGGGGAAAATAAGTAGCAGTTTTTGTTAGATAGAGTTGGAGATATTGATGAAAGGTCTATATTTTAACTTTTATCTTTCTCTGATGTTCTTTTGATCCGTTAACTGGTTTCTCTGAACAAAGAGTGAGAAAATAAACCCCATCACAATCAATTCTTCATCTATATAGGGTGAATTCAGTGTCCCAATCTTCCTAAAGTCACCCTATTCTCAATTCTTCAATCAAAATAATAAGTCATTGTAGTGTTTCTTTAAAGTACTACTCTACTCAAAAAAGGCAAAGAAAATAGAGGAAAACAAAGAAATTCACCAATCAATGCCAACTATTCCAGATGTTAATATGGTGTGTAATACTGTAACATGTCTAACAAATGCATGCGTCAATTCATGTATTCAATAGACCCATCCATTGTAACTTTACAATGCATCCCACATATGAGCATAATTTTGTGTCTGCAATTTAATTCTGTAATGTAAAGCACAAATATGTTTCACACAAATGTACTAATTTGTTTATGGCAGCTTGTTTATTTGAATTATAAAGTACTTCTTTGTATTTGTAAAGAAAGGCCTTCTTTTCACAGACATACACTCTAAAAAATGCTGGGTTAAAAACAACCCAAGTTGGATTGAAAATGGGCAAACTCAGCGATTGGGTTGTTTTGACCCAGCAGTTGGGTTAAATGTTTGCCCAACCTGCTGGGTAGTTTTATTTAACCCAACAATTGTTTACAAATTACTATATGTCTGGCTTAAAATGAACCCAAAATAGGTTGGAAATTAAAAATCAGACTCATAATTACTAGAGGCAACAATAATAATAAAAAAGATGAGCATTTATTAATAAGCAATTTAATAAATGTTTATTGTTTAAATATTATTCAAAAAAGTATTAATAAATGTTTGTTTATTAAACATATTAATAAATGTTAATTTCCAACATATTTTGGGTTCATTTTAAGCAAGAAATACAATTATTTTACACTAAAAAGTCATTATTTTGTTTTGTTTTTTGGCGCACAAAAAGTATTCTCATCGCTTCATAACATTAAGGTCGAACCACTGTAGTCACATGAACTGTTTTAAATATGTGTTTAGTAGCTTTCTGGGCATTGAAAGTGTTAATTATCTTACTGGCAATGGAGGCCTCACTGAACCATCGGATTTCATCAAAAATATCTTAATTTGTGTTCTGAAGATGAACAAACGTCTTAAGGGTGTGGAACGACATGAGGGTGAGTAATGAGGGTGACAGAATTTTCATCTTTGGGTGAAATAACCCTTTAAGACAGTTTTTTTTTTTTTTTTTTTTTTAANTTTTTTTTTAATGACAAAATGCTAAAGACAGAAACAGGGTGAATTCATTAAAGCATATTGGATAGTTTAATGCCTTTCATTGTCAGTGTTTGCCGGGCTCCAGAGACACCTCTCAGCCTGCATGGGTGTCAGACATTCCTCTGATCTCAGGATGTGAGAAGAGGACCACAGGATCTCTCACTTTGCTCTGTTGGATGTGCAAAGAATACTGTGATGCAGTTCAGCTGTAGGAGACTGCAAGCTGTAGGAAGAATGACATGATTGGTTAATGGGAGTAATATGGTGTTAGAGAAAAAAAAAATGTATACTGTTGCTGTTGGAATTTAACTTTATGGAACACACATCCCAATTGGGACTATTAAGCAATACAATCAAGCTTCTCTGTTTTATTAATGTCTACAGGAGGGTTTGAGCAGATCAGGCATGCTGTGGGTGTGAGTGGACAGTAATTGATTCCAGCACAATGCAGAGAACACTAAAGAGCCGTGTCAGCTAGAACTGCCTTTGAGCTGTTATCAATTCTCTGCGATCATTGTTTCTCTGTAGAGGGTTAGCAAAGCCTGACCGACGCCATGCTAAAGACCACAATTCTGTCACTATAATGACTACATAAAGTCATTGAGCACATTATCACTTTTAAGATCATGAAACAGGAGATATCTCAAGAGCCAAGAACACGGACAAGGTTTCTTCCAGCTCATCAGACTAATGGATGCTGCCAGAGGAATAAAAAGGGTGAATATTTCCATGACATCATGGTATGGTGCAGTTTTCACATGCAAAACTCTTAGATGTAATTCGTAACACCACAAAGGGAAATCGATGAAGCTGTGCTCAGAGTGAACATTTTCTGGAGGGACAGAGTGATGGCACAAAGATAAAGAGAAGGAAAAGGTTTCATACTGTGCTTAACCCCATTATTGTTGTTCTAAATGCCACTTTTAACCCCAGGTAGAGGATGTTTCACACTTTTCATATAGTGGGTTATTCAACCCTGCCCCAGACCAGGTTTAGCACCGCTTTTGCAGTCACAAAAACACTGCATGCCATAGAAACATTGGTTTCATCATTTGAGAGGACTATAAAAGTCTGGACTATAAAGGTAAGAATGAAATGGTGTCTTCTTTACTCCAATTGTCGCATTTTATCGGTGCTAACCCGGTTTCTAAATTACACGTGTGAAACGTTCCTTTAACTGGGGTTAAAAAGTGGGGTTTAGAACAATAACTCAGGGTTACACATGTGAAAAGCCCTTGTGAAACATTCCCTTTACCCGGGGTCAAAAGTAGGGTTTAGAAAGGCACTAACTACAACGTTGAAAGCACAGTGATAAAATGAGAAGAATACCAAGTAAAATGAAGACACAATAAAGGGAAAGATGAATGTTAAAGGGATAGTTCACCCAAAAATACAAATTATCCCATGATTTACTCACCCTCAAGCCATCCTAGGTGTATATGACTATCTTCTTTCAGACAAACACAATCAGAGATATATTTAAAAAAAATCCTTAGTCCTCCAAAGCTTTCGTAAAGGGGGCCTGTTTTGAAGCCAAAAATAAATGCATCCATCCATCATAAATATACAGGTGCATCTCAATAAATTAGAACATTGTTGAAAAGTTCATTTATTTCAGTAATTCAACTCAAATTGTGGAACTTGTGTATTAAATAAATTCAATGCACACAGACTGAAGTACTTTAAGTCTTTGGTTCTTTTAACTGTGATGATTTTGGCTCACATTTAACAAACAAACACCAATTCACTATCTCAAAAACTTAGAATACTTCATAAGATCAATAAAAGGATATTTTAAACAGAAATGTCAGGTTTCTGAAAAGTATGTTCATTTCTATGCACTCAATACTTGGTTGAGCCTCCTTTTGCATGAATTACTGCATCATTGAGGCGTGGCATGGAGGCAATCAGCCTGTGGCACTGCTCAGGTGTAATGGAAGCCCAGGTTGCTTTGGCAGTGGCCTTCAGGTCATCTGCATTGTTGGGTCTGGTGTCTCTCATCTTCCTCTTGACAATACCCCATAGATTCTCTATGGGCTTCAGGTCAGGCGAGTTTGCTGGCCAATCAAGCACAGTAACACCATGGTCATTGAACCAGCTTTTGGGACCTTTGGCAGTGTGGGCAGGTACCAAATACTGCTGGAAAATGAAATCAGCATCTCCATAAAGCTTGTCAGCAGAAGGAAGCATAAAGTGCTCTAACATTTCCTGGTAGATGGCTGCGTTGAGTGTGGACTTTAGAAAACACAGTGGACCAACACCAGCAGATGACATGGCAGCCCAAATCATCACTGACTGTGGAAACTTCACACTGGACTTCAAGCAACATGGTTTCTGTGCCTCTCCACTCTTCTTCCAGACTCTGGGACCTTGATTTCCAAATGAAATGCAAAATTTACTTTCATCTGAAAAGAGGACTTTGGACCACTGAGCAACAGTCCAGTTCTTCTTCTCCTTAGCCCAGGTAAGACGCTTCTGAATCGGCTTCCTCTGACAATCTTCTCAAGCCTGCGGTCATTCCTTTCATTTGTACACCTTTTCCTACCACACTTTTTTCCTACCAGTCAACTTTCCATGAATATGCTTTGGCACAGCACTCTGCGAACAGCCAGCTCTTTCAGCAATGACCCTCTGTGGCTTACCCTCATTGTAGAGGGTCTTGATGATCGTCTTCTGGACAACTGTCAAGTCAGCAGACTTCCTCATGACTGCTGTTGGGATTACTGACCTAAACCCAGTATTTATACCATGAGAATGGTAATTTAATAGAACTTGAAATTAAATATTCTAATAATTTGAGATACTGATTTTTTGATTTTGATGAGCATCATTTTCATCAAAATGAAAACAAAGTCTGGAAATATTTTACTTTATGTCTAATAAATCTAGAATACGTTTAAGTTTTACTTTGTGAATTCAATTACAGAAAGAAAAATAACTTTTTCAAGATTTTTTAATTTATTGAGATGCACCTGTAATCCATACGGCTCCAGGAGGTTCACTTCTGAAGTGAAGCGATGGGTTTTTGTAAGAAAAATGTCTATATTTAAAACTTTCTAATCTAAAATAACTAGCTTCCGGCAAATGACCGTACGCATACTGAGCAAGTCGACTTGCGCCACAATAGTAACCCCTGACACAGGATGTGAGGTATCGTAACCTCTCGTGGTTCAAACAAATAGGGCTGTGCAACAAACTCAAGCTCCTCTTCTGTTATATCGAAATCCTCCCACATTATTTTTGCTCTATCCTCTGAGCTTCCGCGTTTGTCGTTGCGTCATGCGTCGGGTCAGAAGTTACTTTTCCACTGCAAATTGATGCGTACAGCGGTCTGCCGGAAGCTAATTATTGTACTTCATAAAGTTTTAAATATGTATATTTTTCTTATGAAGAAAACTTTCGCTTCAGAAGGCCTTTATTAACCCCCTGGAACCGTATGGATTATTTATTATGATGGATGGATGGACGCATTTATTTTTGGCTTCAAGACACACTCCCGTTTACTACCATTATAAAGCTTAGGAGAGCCAGGATATTTAAAAAATCTCCGATTGTGTTTGTCTGAAAGAAGTCATATACACCAAGGATGGCTTGAGGGTGAGTAAATCATGGGATATTTTTTGGGTGAACTAACCCTTTAAGCATGGTAAAAAGAGTACATAACAGAGTGCTTCACTTCTGGATATACCTGAGCAGTATTTTTGTTTGAAATATTGTCAGGAATAGCTTTAGAATAGGGTTTCCACAGGTGTGTTTGATCTTCAAACTGGTATCTGTAGCAGTATTGTATAACAAATCTCTCAGTGCTAAAGATAGAAACCACAGTATTAGTTTACAGAGCTGGACATAAATGAGGGATTGTGAAGCAATAACATCAGGATGATGGCCAGACCAGAGTTCTGATCCACTGTTTTCTTGAACTTCACCCCTGCATGCTCACACAGACTTGCACATTCATGCACAAAAAATGTTCGACCACACAAACACTGTTTAATGTTCATATATACACGGTGGTAAAGCACTGAAAGACCTTATCACTCTCTCATCATATTATGTTGTATATGCATTACTGCAATGACAGATGTGACAGCTCACACATGACGTTTACATAAAAGGTGAGAACATTATGCTACAAATTAATTTAGTCTGCTATTTGGTCATATCTGGTCATATCTGCTCTTTGCTCTGGTGTAATAAATATAATCTGTGAGGAACATCAATGCAGAGTCACCATCTGCCAAATGGAAAACATATTGTAAATAAAGCATTCTCTTGCTTGAAACATCTGTACAGCATTTCCCCTGTGTAATTTGCTCCTTTTTTGGTAAAGGTAAAAATCCAGATTGAAAAAAAGTCTCATTTCAGACTTAAACCATGGGCATAACCCATAGAAAAACCCTGTGTGTTTCTGTGTCTCTGCCCTGACAGACTGAAACCATGGGCCTTGATTTTTACTCTTGAGTTACATGCCAACCTATGGAAGCTTCTTCCAGCCACGGAATAAAAAAAAGAAAGAAAAAATAATTGCGACTTGTTTTTTCTTACAATTGCAAGTTTATATCTCACAATTCTGAGAAAAAAGTCAGAATGTGAGATTTAAACTCACAATTTTTTTTGTAAGTTGAATACAGAAGGTGTAGGACGTAGTGCAAGCGTTTTAAACTGCGAGAAGCGTTAAGCTTTCTTCGTAAGTTGAATACGGAACAGTAATTTTCATTTTAAAGTGAACTAATCCTTTAAAATAGCCGACGCCCTGATCAGTTCCCTGACTACTGAATTAGGGATGGACCCCTTGTTTGTGGAGCACATCACAAAAATGAATCGAAACTCAGCACAATTTATTTTTCTTTCTTTTTGTTAATCTGTTAATTATTTAAGTGAAATATATTAGCATGAA
>RJVU01051519.1:7765324-7840330 GCA_003731715.1 Anabarilius grahami | reverse complement strand
TATATATATATATATATATATACATTTATTCTGTTTTCTCTGTTCACAGAAGCACTGCAGAGGGTGTGACGACATGTGAATGTTGTTTATACTGCAATTATTTATAAAACACACCATGCTGGACATGACCTGCCATTCATTTTCACTTAAATGTAATGCTTTAAGGGTTGGTGACATATCCTCGAAAAAACTCCTGAGATTCAAAAGCTAATGCCAGTGCATTTCCATGGTGACTTGCCTATGAAGGCATTGTGTGTCAACGTCACATTTTCATAGGCCAATTTCTTGATTGGTTGACTGCCAAATTAAAATATTAAACAGAATGATAAAATAGCGTTATTAACCAGTTAATGGTAATTTTAAATAAGCATTTCTGTTCAGAATGATTAAACTTAGTTTTGCTCCTATTAGAGTTTTTTTTCGTCTGTTTTTTTGTTTTCATTCTTTGAATCGATTCAAAGCCCTGAACAGACCTCAACAAATCCGAGCAACAATAACTTTCAAAGACCCTTAAGTTTTTCAAAGACATTCGCCTACAAAACAAACTAAATATGGTCTGTTTTTCCTCTTATTCTACCCTCATAAAAGAGTTCCCCTTCTTCAGCTATAGGCAGACAGCTAACTCCTTCCACAAGAAAGTTGAACTTATTAGCGCCACCACTTCAAATACAAGTAGAACAGAGTAAAACTGAAATAAAGAAAAGGAAAAATTAAGTTTCAAAAGACTGTAATTAAATAAACATCAAGATTAACTGAATATAATACACAATAATAATCTATGCATGTGACATTGAAAATAATCTCTCTAAACATCAAATGTATCCTAAAATAATGCCACTCATTACAAACATAAGATAATTCAAGCCGTTATGCATTACTAGAGGCGACAAAAGAAGTGATGCAAAAGTGATTGAGTCATTGAATCATTCAAAGAACCGATTTGATCACAAAACTGATCCATCAGGATGGAATTAGTCAGTATTAGCATGGCTGTGAACACCATTCTTCTCATGTAATATTGCAAAAACATTTTTGTCTTGTTAAATTTTTTTAGAACACGCTATAAGAATTCCGAAAACCCCCTTTGACAAACTGAATTCAGGAGAACAATAGATTTAGAATATTTATTTAGCCTATGGACTGTCTATTATTTAATATTGTGTAAAAGAAGTTTATATTGCCCTCAGATGTCGTGGCCTTTGTATGAATCAGGTTATGAAATCATTACGCCTGCAAATCCATTCATTTTGCAGTTAAATGAATCATTTATATTCAACTGACATCCTTTTTGTACATGCTTACGCAAGTCTGTGTTTCTGTGCAGGTGTGTCAGAGTCATAATGTCTGTCACCTCACTGAAGTTTTATTCAAGATGTAGCCACTTTCATTATATTTACAATATAGTCAGGATTCAATGCAATCATAGAATACAAACAAGAAAAAAAGAAAAAAAAGCACTGTCATTTTTTTATTCACTTTGAATTAATTCCACTCTCTATTATTCAAACTCGATTTGCTTCCCCTCATAATCCTACTTGACGAAAGTACTACTTTTAAAGACTACATTTAACTTGATTTAAAAATCATATACACATCATATACAGGACATTGTGTAGGTTGTGTGGTATATACATTGCCCTAGAATGGATTCTAATTCTCACAGCGAATGTTTCAAGATAGTGTGTAAAGTGGTTTAATAGTAATCATAATTGACGTTGGCCCCGTGTCTGTAGGAACTGGGGTCATGCTGGCTCATTGGTGCATTCTCATCATAATGATGCTGCCGGCCCTGGTCATTTGATCTGGCCTGGTCCATCCAATAGGAAAGATCAGTCTCAAGTCTCTGGAAACACATAAATGTTGAATGAGAGCAGATATTACACTGTTTGGGAAAGGTTACATTTGGGCTTTTTTTGTGCAGACACAACAAAAATTGACAGCAAAGTAATGAGGAAAGAGTAGGAATGGAATCAATACACACTGCAGACCAGACTCACACTCAAAGTGTCACAACTAAACATGTCACATGCACTTACAGTGACATGGCACCACAGCTCAGATTCAGACTCAGATATAATAATATATAATATTTGTTAAAGGGACAGTTCACCTAAAAATTTAAATTGTTGAATCATTTACTCGTCAAACTCATGACCTTCTTTCTTGCATGTAACACAAAAGGAGAAATTTAGAAAAATTACAAAGAATGAGGACTCAAGCTTCGGAAAGGACACAAAAGCACCAAAAATGTGTCATAAAAGTAGTCAACAAGTCTTAAAGGATTAGTTCACTTTGAAATAAAAATTAGCCAGACCGCCAGACCGCCTTCTGTATTCAACGTATATGCAGAAAGTGTAGACCTCTTGCAGTTCACAAAGCTTACTCTACGTCATGCGCCTTCCCTATTAAACTGACGGAAAAAGTGTAATTGATGCGACGGCAGTTTACACTTTCTTCATAACTTGAATACGGAAGGTGGCCTGGCGAAAGCTCGATATTCGACTTCATAACTTGTTTAAATATGGATATTTGTGTAACGCATCGCTTCGCTTCAGAAGGCCTTTTGATGTTTTGATGACATTTATGATGGATGGATGTGGATGGAAGCACTTTCTTCAGCTCATACTCATTGAACGCTATCACTGCCATTATAAAGCTCGGATGTGTTAGGATATTTACTAATATATTTCCGATTGTCGTCGTCAGAAACAAGAAAGTCATATACATCAAGGATGACTTGAGGATGAGTAAAGGTTGGGCTAATTTTCATTTCAAAGTGAATTAATCCTTTAAAGTGCCCCTATTATACTTTTTTTTGTAATATAGCTGTTTGTGAATGTAAATGCTTCAAAGATCAAAGTACATTATTAATGGAGTCATTGTCTTCTAAAAGAAAGAACCAATTCTGAACTGCTTGGATGGAGTCGTCAGTAATTCCAGTCTTCCTGCATTAACTTAGTGTTGAAACAAATTTGTATAATTACAGCCTACAGTCTTTACTGACTTTCTGCAAAACATCTTCTTTGACCATAGGTGTAATTTGCGGGTGGGCCGTCTGACCAATGAGAACAGAGTACGCTTTCAGAAAGGAGGGGTTTAGAGAAACTAAATCCTTTATTGAACCGTTTCAGACACTGAGAGAAAAGAGTTAATGCTGCAGTGTATATTTTGAGAAAATTAAAGTGTTTTGTTTTTTGTTTTTTTTTTACTTTAGACACATGTAAACCTATTGTTGGAGACCTATAAAACAAAATTAGGAACCAGCATTACAGAAACACTTTAATTCCAGGTCTTCTGAATTAATGCATTATTCTTTTGCGAGGAACAATTGTAATTGTATTATAGGGTACGTTTACACAACAACACGTATAGACCACAAAGTTGTCAAAACGATCCCCATTCACGCAAATCTAAAAAGCTGTATTATGCATACCAGACCAGTAGTTAGTGATGACACTTTGTAAAGAAACACTACGCGCCTATAGACTGAACACGTAATATGCATTCGAATGACGTCACCGTTTCCACAAACTCACGTTTTTGTAGTTTACTCTAAGTGACATCCAGTGGTTATATTAAAATTTCAGTGTGAATATTTAATACTCTTTGAAATAAAACGATGAGGCAGACTGCATATGATAGCATTATGCTAATTGACATCATTTGAGTGATTATTGTTTTACTCACTGCCTCATCATAGCCCATGTTCATGAATTGCTGGATCCACTGCTGGACGTCGGGGCGGCTACGGTCCCACACATTTCTCTTAGTCCTGTGAAGAGCTGACAGAAACTGTTTAGCCTTGGACTGCGACACTGCGATCTGTGCTTTAGGCCTGGCTTCCAGTTCCTTTGCTGTGTAAAGAGAACAGGAAAACATACAAGGTCAGAGTCAGAGGCACGTCCTGATTTTGTCAGGACGTCCTGATCACGTCCAGTTAGACACGTTCCTGGGTCAACATATTTAGTTGATCCTGGAACAACATTCCTGTGCGAAAATATAATATCCCTACCCCTAAACCTAAGCTTACCCATACGTTATCCCTAAAATCAGAAGGAATGATTGATGAATAACACTGATGTAGAAGCACCTAACCCTGGTTGTAAGCCCAAACTTGTCCTTCAAATCTTGATTGGAATGTTATTCTATAATCAGGCTCTGCGAGTTGGAGATCACAGATGCTTCCCATTTGATTCAAGACTAGTTTTACTATTTAAACAGAGCAGGAGATTTTAAATGCTTAGTTCAAGCAAAAATGAAAATTCTGTCATCAATTACTCACTCACATGTCGTTCCAAACTCATAAGACTTTCGTTCATCTTCAAGACACAAATGAAGACATTTTTAATGAAATCAAAGAGATTTCTGTTCCTCCACTGAAAGTCTATTCAGCCAAAATGTTCACAAAGAGATTGTAAAAAAATCCATATATGAACTGAGTGGTTTAATCTAAGTTTTCTGAATAAACACAATCACTTTATATGATGAACAGATTTAATTTGGCTTTTATTCACATATAAAAGTAAAAGTATTGTTCAGCGAGTAACGGATGTAGGCCGGTAAGAGCTGTGCGTGTAAACCTCACTCCCCTGATCACAAGGCCTCCTTGTTAGAGCGCCCGCCTCCCATGGCGGAGGCCCGGGTTTGAGTCCCTCTTAGAGTGGGGCGAGTAGGACCTGAGTGATTACATTGGTGCCATGACCCAGATGGGAGTGAGGTTTAGGGGTGTGTGTGTAACGGATGTAGGCTGGTAAGAGCTGTGCATGTAAACCTCACTCCCCTGATCTCAAGAGGTGGTCTAGCGACTGACGCTAGAGACTGTGGTCTTTAGCCTCCTTGTTAGAGCGCCCGCCTCCCATGGCGGAGACCCGGGTTTGAGTCCCTCTTAGAGTGGGGCGAGTAGGACCTGAGTGATTACATTGGTGCCATGACCCAGATGGGAGTGAGGTTTAGGGGGGGGTGTGTAACGGATGTAGGCTGGTAAGAGCTGTGCATGTAAACCTCACTCCCCTGATCTCAAGAGGCGGTCTAGCGACTGACGCTAGAGACTGTGGTCTTTAGCCTCCTTGTTAGAGCGCCCAACTCCAATGCTGGCGGACCTGGGTTTGAGCCCCACTTTGAGTGGGTGGTTCGAACAAGAGGGGTTACATATAGAACACTTAGATTTGGTAAACAGTAGTTCAAACATGTTTGTTTGATGTGCAACAACCAATAAGGTTCATTCTCGTGTCACGCCAGCATGTTTGAGCTTCCGCAATGGCCAACGAGGTTCTCACATGTTAAGCAAGTACAGTTGAGCTTCCGTTTACCATATATGAGTACTCTGTGTACGTTCACAGATCAGTGTTTATATGTGAATAAAAGCCAAATAAAATCTATTCATCATATAAAGCAATCGATTCTTATGGACTTTTGGGTGAATTGACTTTTAATTGGGTGGATCAGAAATTTCGGGGATTCAGAAATCTCAGATTTCATTAAAATATCTTCATCTGTGTTTCAAAGTATTATGAGTTTGGAATGACATGAGGGTGAGTGATTTCTAGGTCAAAGGATGGGGGTGGGGGTGGGTTATTTTTGTATGCATATGCATAAAGGGGGTCAAATTGACTTGTTTTCATTTCCTATGGAATTTTGAGTGAGCACAGTATTTTTAGATATTTTTGGTCAAAAATATTTCTTATTTTCTCAAAACTTTATGTATTACAAAATTGGTAGTGAATTTGCCTCAGACACCAACCCCATGTCTGAATATGATATAGTAGGTGAAAAGCAGCATGTGAAATGAGTAGTATGTCTGAATTCACAATATTCAAAAAACAGTTGGCAAAAAAGTATACGGATGGTGTACTACTTCTTCCACAATTCTGAAGTTCACAATGGACACTTTACTACTCAGAGAGTATGATTTCAGATGAGTGGAGAAAGGACAGCTGAAGACACAAACAAAGGAAGAGGTGCAAACTCTGCCAAAAAGTTATGCTTAGAAAGGTACAAATCTTATGTGAAATGTTCTCTGTATCTGAAAATATCATTTTCATGGTCTTTGAGTAATGTGGGAAGTGAAGGTTCAGACTTGAATATACACTACAGAAGATCTAAATTACAACTGCATTTTAAAAAGAATAAATTATATCTTTTGTAATGCACAAGTAAATCGGACAAATTAACATGTTTGATAAATTTAACCATTTGTGTATCATCAATTATTTTAATTATTTCAATAATAGGACACATTTTTTTTTAAAGAAAACCAGTAATTCCAATATTGGTCATTTTGACCCCCTTCATGCATTTGTGTAGGTTTTTTCATGCATTCTAAAAGAGCAGGCCCCAGATCAGTTTAAAAGAGAAACATGTGTTTTAAGCACAGAGGATGATAACAGCCTAAAGCGACAGCACCCCTGCCCAATTATCTTGCTCTGACGATGACACAGAGAGACTCTGACCTGATCTACAGCCCAAAGCTTCCGCACCTTCGTGTTATAAATATCTGCAATGTCTTTAGTTTATAATCATCCATGTTATCTTCCCTTGGAACATATCAGCCATCAATCTCTGTCAGTTTTGGAGGTCAGAAGCTGATGGGGAATTCTGGACAAGTGTGAAGAAATTGATGGAGGAAAAGGCATCAGGAGGGCATCAGGCTATATTTAAAGATTTATGGTAAATGACTAAACCGCTGGCATGATGGGCAGGGTGTGATTAGGTGGAATATGCTGATAGAATGAGAGAGTTAATAATCATATATCATTAACCAGTAAAATGTTTAAAATGAAAACTGTCATAATCTCACCATCTCGTTTCATGAGGATCCTGTGAAGTCTACTCTCAGATGAACCACCTAAAACAAGCAAACAATGTTGTTTAAATATATTGGGTATTTATGAATACCACAGCTGTCTGTTTCTCTTTGCCTTCTTTACCCACTGCAAAGTAACAGTAGATTTATCTGTAATATCAATATCAGCTGTGTCAGCTTAATATATATAAAAAGCTTCAGAACACTTAATACATTCTGTAAACCAGTGGTGCCCAATCCTGTTCCAGGAAATCTACATTCCTGCAAAGTTCACCTCCAACTCTGATCAAACACAACCGAACCAACTAATTAAGATCTTCAGGAGCAATTGATAATTACAGACGGGTGTTTGATCAAGGTTGAATCTGAACTCTGCAGGTAGGTTGATCTCCCGGGGCCAGTTGTTCAAAAGTAATCTGATCGGATTTCAGCTATCAGATTGGATCAAATCTTGAAAATGGGTTGTTCAAAAGGAGAGAGAGAGAAAAAAGAAAAGGATTTTGAAATCAGATTAGATAACAAAATCCAATCTTGGTTTTGATCTGGATAAAATCATCAGTTTGTGTTGTTCAAAGTAAGATTGGGATATCCTTGATCCAAAAAATCTGGATTATACTGATCTCATCAGAAGGGTGGATTTCAGGAACAAAAATGTAATAAAATTTTAAAACTGGTCAAAAAATACAAAATTTTTTATCATATAATACAGGCTACATAATATACAAACACACACACACACACATATATATAGCTCTTGCTTAGTTTAACTGTTAAAGTAATAAATTAGAAGTAGACATTAGGCTACACATTTAGCCTTTCGATACCCTACTGTAAAATAAAAATGACATTTTTGGCGCCATAAAATAATGCCTAAACAGCTGTAACTACAGAATCAAACAAAAATATTATATTTGTTTAAAAGTGTTTTATTTTTTATCACTGTTTGTAAACTACATTGGCACAATCATATGAGATGAACCAATCTGTTTGTGAGCGAACGCAACGTTTCTTGGGTGAACGCTACGCAAAACTTTTCTTTTTTTTCCCCCATCTCATATTCTTTCTATCACCATGTCCCTTTAGGGGCTCCATAGAGCACTAGTAATCCAGATTTGGTAATCAAAAGTGTGTATCTGGATCAGGGTGATCCAATTTGGCTTTGAAAAACCAGCACAAAATTACTATGGATTACATGATCTTGGACAGCAAAACATGGGATTTCCAGATCATTCTGATCCAGATTCAACTTTTTGAACAACTGGCCCCAGGAACAGGATTGGGCATCCCTGCTGTGAACAACAGGACATTCTGAGGATGCAGGCCAAATTCTTCCTGTAGGGGGCACTGAAATTGTTTGCATTGCACAAGTGATTACTTGAGCCAATCAAAGTTTAACAGCAAGTACATTCTTTTTTGAATGGCCAATGGCTATGATACTTGGTGTATACATTCAGCGTATGATGCTGTGTCTATATAAACAACTGAAACAATCTGAAATCAGAAACACGCCAAATTTCATAAATTTGTTGTGCAAGGGCTGCTATATTAAAGATGTGCAACTGTGATTTAGAAAGTGGAAATTTACCAAATAATCAACCATGTATATCATTTACAGCATCTGTACTTTCAAATTTTGCTATTTTGTTTCTCCACGCATGCTTGATCCCTGATAATTGCAGCTTGTTGCTGAATTAATGTTTCTGTTAACAAATTCCTGTGTAATACACTGTGGAGTTGACAAGTTACAAAAGGAATATTTTTCAATTTTGAAAAATTTCCATTTAAATAGAAAATGTATATTTTAAATAATACACTGTAAGATATGTTATTGTATGCTCAATGAAATTGTAATTGTAAATCTTTTCAATTGTAAATATGTCCAGTTCTAAAATGCAATGCATCCATATTCTTTGTAAATTAAACTAATGATAACTGAATAAAGAACATATTAAACAATTAAGTTTTTTCTGACAAAATAACTAGTTGTATCAAAAAAAAAAAAAAAAAAAAACCTAAATCATGGGGCACAGTTACTCATGCATTGTAAAACACTGTTGAGTTCAAAGTCTAACATTTTACAGTTTCAGGCCTTTACATTTGGTCTCACAAAACCTGTTTACAAGGCTTGCAAGTTCACTACACCCTCATTAACTAATGAGGCCACTTCTGAAATGTGATGTCTGAGAGCCCAAACACACTATGGAAAGCCTTAAATGACATACCTGAGGGTGAGCAGACGGACAGGACGCTTATGAGAAGGACGGCTTGCACACAGAGGCTGTGGAGTGACATGCTGTTGTTCTGTCAGCTGCGGCTGCACTGTGTGCTGGAGAAGGATTTGGTCTGGGGGGAGATGAGTGACAGGGTGCCATCCTGGACGAACAGGCAAACATTCCTACAGGCGACCTGTTAGCGCTTGTGGAGGAATGTGTACAGGAGCCCAAAAGAAAGCCCCCTACAAATACCTCAGTGTGCATGATGTTTGATGCGTACCAGTTGTTTCAATGATGTTTTCAAGGTTTTTAAAGGGGTGGTTAATTATTTCACTTTTTTTTTACTTTAGTTAGTGAGTAATGTTGCTGTTTGAGCATAGGGAGATATTTTCCTTTAAAGAATTCTCTGTTTAAGGACTACAACAAACATCTGGTAGGGAACTACAACGAGCTTCTTCCTGGGATGGCGACATCACTAACCCCAAAATGTACATAAACCCAAACCACCAAGAACACACGCTTAAGAGAAGAGGAAGAGTTGTTGTAGTAGAGTGTTGCTGCCATGCCGTCATTTTACGCCGGACTGCTTCACAAACGAGGATCATTTCAACACTGGATTTGCACAAAAGTTTAACATGACGGCACATGCTAGTCGATGAGTTGAATCAACTCCACAGCAACTACATAAATTTATCCACTAACCATTCAGAAACGTCCAGTTTCTTTCTAAAAGTTGTAACTTTTTCCTGAGTCTCTCCATCAGTGTCGACTCCGGTTTGAACAATGTAAGGCTGAACACCGTTACTGACAATCCTCATTTTGGCTGCGTGAGATTCTCCAGCTTTGTTGTTGTTGAGCGACCGAAGCGTGAGCTGTTAAAGCTCCGCCCTCTTCTGGAAAGGGGGTCGGGAGCAGCAGCTCATTTGCATTTAAAGGGACACACACAAAAACGGCGTGTTTTTGTTCACACCCAAATAAGGGAAAATTTGACAAGCTATAATAAATGATCTGTGGGGTATTTTGAGCTGAAACTTCAGACACATTCTGGGGACACCAGACACTTATATTACATCTTGTGAAAGGGGCATTAGAGGTCCCCTTTAAGTAAACCAAATTTTGTGATCAAAAACAGTTTTTCCCCCATGCTATCTCCAGCTTGAACAGCTAGCACAGCAATTACCATCTATTTTTTTTATTTTTTATAATCTATTCTCAGTAATTAAGAGAGAGGCAGTAATTATATTGTGTAAATACATATACATATTTTAGCTGTACGTACAGTACAGACTGCAAAAATCTGTACACAAGTCTTCTGAACTAGATCTATAACTTATTATTGTTTATTTTATTTATTTTTTCCCTTAGTCTTATTTAAATGTTCTTTGTGTTCTCGTGTCATATATGTACCAAAAAAAAAAAAAAACATAAATCCCTCATGTGTTTGCGCACACTTGACAAATAAAGCTCATTCTTCTTTCTTCTTCTTCTTCTTCATAATTCCATATGATTACACTGTAACAAGGACACCTTTAAATAAAGTGTAACCAAGGATTTATATCATAAAGTTAGTCTTCTTGCTGTAAGAATGATTATCATAAGCATCAACAGTAAACAGCATTATTTATCAATATCTAACAGGAATATTCAGCAATTTTATTTTATTTTTTTCTAAATTGGCATTGCCCAGTTTCAGCAAACCGGCTGTTGAATATTTATTTTATGCCGTCACTCTAGTAATCCTATTTTATGCTCATTTTTCTTTCCTGTTTTTCTAGGGGGTATATTTCGAGGCAAAAGCAGCAAAACAACTTAGGAGGGAGACAGATGCAATAAACATCTTTCTTTTTCTTTCTAACTCAATTTCCTGCCACAGCTTTGAAGTTCCTGCACGCTGTAGGACATCAGGCTTGTGGCATTTTCACAAACGTACGGCAGTAGCTTCCTGGTTGTATGCGTGTGAACCTGCAATGCAGAACCAACTCTTGACAGACACAGAACCAGAGTTCTCATGTTACACAATGAACCAAATGTTAGCCTTAATAAAGTCAGTGAAACTCATGGTAAACTTCCATCCTTTAACAAATTGTGTCTAAGTGAGTTAATTAATCAGATTTTTCTGATCTTAATTTTTGCAAAATATACACTACTGGTCAAAAGTTTGGAATAATAATAATAATTATTATTATTATTATTGTAATAATAAGAAATGTTTGTTACACTTTATTTCAGTAGTCCACTTTAGACATTCTACTAACTATAAGTAACTTTGCAACTACATGTCAACTAGCAGTCATTAGAGTATTAGTAGACTGTTTGCTTAATATCTGCTAACACTTTATTTTGATGCTCCCCAACAGACATTATTCTACTAACCCAAACTCAAACACCTAACTCTAACCTAACAGTCTACTGATACTCTAATGAGAGTTAGTTGACGTAGTTGCAAAGTTACTTAAAAGTTATTAGAATCTCTAAATAAAGTGTAAAATGTTTCTTGAGCAGGTTATGAAGTACAGTAAAATATTTATTCAAATTACGATAAAAAAACATGGAACTGGCGTTGTGTCTGGACGTAATGTAAGCTTTTAGAACTGCAAGAGTTTTACACTTTCTTCGTAAGTTGAATACGGAAGGCGGTCTGGCGGAAGCTAGATATTTTACTTCATAACTTGTTAAATATGTTTTTTTTTTTACACAAATGCATCGCTTTGCTTCAGAAGGACTTTATTAACCCCTGGAGCCGTGTGGAGTACGTTTATGATGGATGGAACACTATCTTCAGCTCATACTCATTTGGTAATGCTTACTGACATTATAAAGCTTGGATGCGTCAGGATATTTATTAATATATCACCGATTGTGTTCATCATAAAGAAGAAAGAAACTCTTATATCATTTTCATGATATAAGAGTTTATATTTCCTTGTATTTTCTAAAAGCTTTAACTTGATAGTATACTGCTAGTAACTCCATCTGACTGGAGTTATTCTGCTACAGTCAAACACATAAGAACATGTTCCTGCATGAACTTATCCTGAGGGAGATGATCCTTGTTCACAGGACATCTCTTTACACCTGGACTGCATTCCCATCTGATAACAGAACACCTGCCTGCTCTGTTGTGCTGCTGAACAATGGCTCTGCCCTTCTTCTATCACTGTGTGCAGCATACATTTATATTTAATTGAGTTTGGAGCAAGTGCAAATGCGTAGAGTACATTTATTTTAAAGTGTCCCTATTGTGCTTTTTTGGATATCACCTTTAATGTAGTGTGAAATATAGCCATTTCAGAATGTAAAAGGTCTGCAAAATTTCAAAGATTTAAGTGCACGATAAATGTCATAGGGCCCTATCATACACTTGCCAGGCGCGACGCAAGTGTTTTTTGCTTGTTTCAGCCCAACGCAGTTATCATTTTCATGTCCAGTGCCCATGTTGTTTAAACAGCAAATGCACTCGAGGCCATCTGTTCACCCATGGGCGTGCTGGTCTGAAAACGAGGTGTGTTCAGGTGCATTGTTGCCGTGTTGCTATTTTGAGGATTCTGAAAACGACTGCACCATTGACCAAATGAAACCTGGTCTAAAGTCAATGACGCAGTATTTTTTTGTTATTTAAAGAGCGAGTTAGTAATATGCACCTATATGCGAGTACACAACGCGCATACACTCATACACACACTGGGACACGCAGCAGCACACAAACATGACAAATACTAAAAATAAAAGGATTACAATGTAAAAGACTATTATTGTGTTATACTGCATGTCATAATGGATAGCCATTGCATGTATCAGAATTACCTATTTGCAGTAATGACGAAAAAAATTGGCTAATTATTTGACCAATCATGGCAATACACACATGTATTTAAACTGACTTGTCAGGTTGAGAGTGTCTATATTCCACCATGTAAATAGCAATCCACCATGGTGCAAGCACACCTGGCTTTTAAAGAGAATGGGAGATGATTGGTTTATTGCACGTTACGCCCAAAACACACCCATGACTCATTAAGCGACTAGGGACAACTCTTTTGGACCATTACTTGTACTAGTTGTTGCAGGATTTTAAATAGCATAATAGGGGCACAAGTACCAAGTATCTATTTTTTCCAAGCAATAAAAAACAGTTTGTGAACAAAACACTTTTACTTTATTTGTATGCTATTACAAAACAGGTTTATGTAACATTTAACCAAGAAAAAAAAAAAACCTCTTCTCAGGGTATCTTGCCCTGGCTCAAATCAAGTCTAGCTGAATAATAAAGTCTGTTTGTCTCTTTTTCCAAGAGCCGTGCCATAATGAAAGGGGCAAATGGTCTCAATAACACAGACTCAGACTCAGATGGAGTTAATCTTCTGGAGCGGGAGGGTCGTAACCCAGGCGGCTGGCAGAAGGGAAGTGAGCCCAGAAAGTTCTGGCCAATTCCTCAATCTTGTCATAACCACCATGAGAACGCAGCTCTTCAATCCAGCCGAAAAAGTCTGAAGATGTCATTGCCCAGTTAGGCACATTCCTTTTTTCCCTTGGTTCAGCTGTGAGTCGAGTGAGAAAAGAGGTCAACAAGAGCGATACAAGAACAGATTCTTCTACAGAACATCAATGGTTTACTATCAGGTACACTCTAAAAAAAAAAAACTGCTGGGTTAAAAACAACCCAAGTTGGGTTGAAAATGGACAAACCCAGCAGTTGGGTTAAATGTTTGCTCAACCTGCTAGGTAGTTTTACAGTTGCAAGAAAAAGTATGTGAACCACTTGCAGAATCTGTGAAAATGTGAATAATTTTAATAAATAAGAGGGATCATACAAAATGCATGTTATTTTTTGTTTAGTACTGTCCTGAGTAAGATATTTTACATAAAAGATGTTTACATTTAGTTCACAAGACAAAACAATAGCTGAATTTATTAAAATAACCCCGTTCAAGTATGTGAACCACTGATTCTCAATACTGTGTGTGATTACCTGATGATCCACGACTGTTTTTTTGTTTTGTGATGGTTGTTCATGAGTCACTTTTTTGTCCTGAGCAGTTAAACTGAGCTCTGTTCTTCAGAAAAATCCTCCAGGTCCTGCAGATTCTTCAGTTTTCAAGCATTTTTTACATATTTGAACCCTTTCCAGCAGTGACTGTTAAACTATTAAAAAAGGTTAAAACATTCACGGATGCATTAAGAGCCGGGGGGTGAAAACTTTTGAACAGGATGAAGATGTCACAATTTTTCTTATTTTGTTTAAATATCATTGTTTTTCATTTAGTACTTCCCTTCGGAAGCAAAAGAAGATACTTGCATGTTTCCCGGAAGAAAAATTAAGTACAATTTACCTTGATATTTGAATTCAAAAGTTTTCACCCCCCAACTCTTAATGCACCGTGTTTCCTTCTGGAGCATCAGTGAATATTATATTTTTTTTTAATAGTTTAATAGTCCCTCAGTTGTCCTCAGTGTGAAAAGACGGATCTGAAAATCATTCAGTCACTGCTGGAAAGGGTTCAAATATGCAAAAAAATGCTTGAAAACTGAAGAATCTGCAGGACCTGGAGGATTTTTCTGAAGAACAGAGCTCAGTTTAACTGCTCAGGACAAACAAGAGACTCATGAACAACCATCACAAAACAAAACAACAGTCGTGGATCATCAGGTAACCACACACAGTATTGAGAATCAATGGTTCACATACTTTTGAATGGGGCCATTTGAATGAATTCAGCTAATTTTTTTGTCTTGTGAACTAAATGCCAACATCTTTTATGTAAAATATCTTACTCAGGACAACAGAACATGCATTTTGTATGATCTCTCTTATTTTATTAAAATTATTCACATTTTTACAGATTCTGCGAGTGGTTCACATACTTTTTCTTGCAACTGTATTTAACTCAACTATTGTTACTTTATTACTGTATTGCTTGCTTAAAATGAACCCAAAACAGGTTGGAAATTAACATTTTTAATATGTTTAATGAATAACAATTAAACAAACATTTATTAAATTGTTTATTAATAAAAATGTTCACCTTTTGATTATTATTGTTGCCTCTAGTAATTATGTCTCTGAGTTTTAATTTCCAACCTATTTTGGGTTCATTTTAATCCAGCCATATAGTCATTTTTAAACAATAGTTGAGTTAAATAAAATGACCCAGCACGTTGGATAAACATTTAACCCAACCGCTGGGCTAAAACAACCCAATCATTCCATTTTCAACCCAATATTTTTTAGAGAGACAATGGTGCAAAAGGTCTTCCAACTTTCAGAAACCACCACAGCAATGTGTGATGACAAAAAGACTTATTTATAAGACTGTAGAAAGAAAAATCTTTGTTTTGGTTAAACCAATAGATTTTCAGTAGCAGTGGAATAGAAAGACCCTGCAGGGTTTAAAGAGGTCAGAAAGGCCACATTCACTATTTAGTTGGCAGAAAAAAGATGATTCAGAATTCCCATATTGCAATAAATTGCTTTCCATAAGTGGAAGGAATGGATTTATTGTGAAAGATGTGCAAAGTGAAGCACACTGGGATTAATTTGTGAAATATGCCTCCAGTACTATTGCTGCTCTAATATAGACACAGGTCATTTATTAAAATACAAAAATATGGACTCCGGAATGTGATAAGCGGCCCCTCTTGCTGCCTTTATATTACATGAAAATAGATTATTTTTAATATAAACAAACTACTTAACATTTCCTTTTGAAGAAATTATATGGCTCTATCAATTTTTTATATTTTTTCACCATTTTTTGTCATAGTTTAGGACCCAATTGCACCCTACTGTATACAGGTTACAAATGAAATAGTTTATAAAGTGATTTAAAACTCACCTTGGTTTTCCTCTGCCCCTGTAAAGAAACGAACAGAGGGACATTGAATATACAGTATTTCAAGGCAAGAAACCAAGAAAGAGGAATATGTAGGCTATTAGTGAAGCATTAATAGAATGTGACACGAAGGCAGACGGCAATGTGACTTTTAAATTACTGCATTGATCTTAATTTAAGACTAATCATTCCAGTGATGCCTCGTTTTCAGTAAATCTGAAGAAAAGAACAAATTTTAGACATTTTAAACTAGCTATATAGAGAGTCGCAGTTCATGCATATTTGGTGTGCTTTTGAAGGTCTTGATTTAATTCCAAGGATGTCACATTATTCATTAGCTCCCACTCATCTGTTATCCTTGTCTGTTACAGCTTCAATGTTCACAGCAGCCGACCGGTAAACTCGCGCACACACACACACACTCAGGTAAAAAGAAGCAGAACTGTCGGTAAGCAGTTCCATGTTTGAGAGGAACAGTTGAGCTTTTGTCTGTTCTCAATGTTCTGCCAGTGTTCTTTCAGGGGTTTCAGCATGTTTAACAGAGCCAAAATAGTTCAGCTAAACAAGTACGTAAAATTTGATAGCCTTTAGCTGTTTTTATGTAATTTAAGCAATTTTGCCATTCCTGTCTAGATCACAACAGCTTCACATTAGATCTTGAAATCTTGAACTGGCTCCAACTTGAGTGCTAAAACAAAATTTCTGTAACACTTTTTTTGAAACTTTTATATAATGCATTATAAGGGTATTCTTAATGCATTATAATGCATACATAATGCCTTTTTAATATGCCATATAATATGTCGTATCTCTTATAATATGTATAATTTAATTACCAATTGTAGCAACAGTTATAATACATTATTACTTACAGCACTTTATTTTACAGTCCTGTTCTGCATGCACATCATGCGTACTTTGTACTTACTAAAATAACTAGGTAGTAACCCTAAACCTTACCCTTTCTTGTGTAAGTACACTGCAAGCACACAAACTGTAAAATAATAATAATAAAAAAAAATATGTTTATAACTTTTAAGTATTATAATGCAATATAAGTGTTAAATTATAACTGCAAACTCTGTTTAATCTATCTCGATCTTCAAGCAGAAGGAACCGGATGAAATACCCTGAATGACATCAATCTGACTTGTGATACAGACTGGAATTAAACCACACCGTGTTTGTTCATCTGGCCAGAGAAGAACTGACAGCTCAAGTCAGTTCGGCGTTGATTTAGTTCAGTTCAATAACTGTAAAGTTCATCAATTGTATGCATGCATACTGTAAATATAGTGTATTTATGCACATACATGTACAGTACAGTCCAAAAGTTTGGAACCACTAAGATTTTTAATGTTTTTAAAAGAAGTTTCGTCTGCTCACCAAGGCTACATTTATTTAATTAAAAATACAGTAAAAAACAGTAATATTGTGAAATATTATTACAATTTAAAATAACTGTGTACTATTTAAATATATTTGACAAAGTAATTTATTCCTGTGATGCAAAGCTGAATTTTCAGCATCATTACTCCAGTCTTCAGTGTCACATGATCCTTCAGAAATCATTCTAATATGCTGATCTGCTGCTCAAGAAACATTTAATGTGTACAATTGTACAAAATATTTGTGTACAATATTTTTTTTCAGGATTATTTGATGAATAGAAAGTTCAAAAGAACAGTGTTTATCTGAAGTCTAATCTTTTGTAACATTATAAATGTCTTTACTGCCACTTTTGATTGATTTAATGCATCCTTGCTGAATAAAAGTATTCATTTCTTTAATTTCTTTAAAAAAAAATAAAAATAAAAATTCTTACTGACCCCAAACTTTTGAACGGTAGTGTATAATGTTGCAGAAGCTTTGTATTTCAGATAAATGCTGTTCTTTTGAACTTTCTATTCATCAAGGAATCCTGAAAAAAAAAGTACACAACTGTTTTCAACATTGAAAATAATCATAAATGTTTATTGAGCAGCAGATCAGCATATTAGAATGATTTCTGAAGGATCATGTGACACTGAAGACTGGAGTAACGATGCTGAAAATTCAGCTTTGCATCACAGGAATAAATTACTTTGTCAAATATATTTAAATAGTACACAGTTATTTTAAATTGTCATAATATTTCACAATATTACTGTTTTTTACTGTATTTTTAATTAAATAAATGTAGCCTTGGTGAGCAGACGAAACTTCTTTTAAAAACATTAAAAATCTTAGTGGTTCCAAACTTTTGGACTGTACTGTATGTGTGAGTGCTGTGACAAACTCCTGTACACTCCACTGCACACCGAACAAGCAAAAGACACAAGAGAGTCGTGTTTTACTCTTTTCACATCTGTGTGTTGTTTGGAGTGTATATGGCTAATCATTTGATGGTTTGTGTGTAGATTCACAAAAACAAAATTTTTAGAAGAGTTAAAATAGTTTTGAATGAAGCGCTTTTGCAAGAGATGTTTTGCATGTCGTGTGCGTGTTTTGTGGCTTTGTTTAGAGAAAAGGAGCCATAGTTTGAGAAACTGTGTATAAGCAATTTAAAAAAAAACTATAAAATAATAATAAAAAAAGTTATTTTAAATTGAAATATTTAACAATATTACCTTTTTACTGTGTTTGTGGTTAAACAAAGGCAGTCTTGGTGAGCAAAAAAAAAAAAAGAGATTTTTTTAAAAAATATATACATATCAAAATGACCCCAGACTTTTGAATGGCAGTGTACATCATCAAAGCGTCAGGATTTCTTACCTGTGAGACAGAGTAGTCCGAGCCAAACCACACACAGGAAGAGTGAGAAATACAGACGAAACATGGTCACCTACTGAAAGCAACAAGCTATAATATAAGAGATTCACACATAAAACACACACAAAAAAAATATTGTATTAAAGGAAGCACAGAAATGAATCTTACATGAGTTTGTCTGCCTAAGATCTCCGGCAGCAGCTGGATCTGACTGTGGAGCGTCATGATGCCCAGACCTTTAAGTAGAAGTCCAAGTCAGGGCTGGAACCGTCTTGTTTACCTTTCACATGGACCTTTCATATGTCATACCCTTCACTGCTCTGCTCGTTCACTCTATAGCTCTTTGTTTGCAAGGGATTCTCACACTTTTCTCCACAGCTGAAAGAATCCCTTGTTAAAGTAGCAGCATTACGGTCCAAAAATTCTCAGACTAAACCGAGAAGCTTTTCTCTGGGTTTCCAGCTCTCTTTTTTAGAATGCAATGTTGTCTGTTTGTGTCACAGATTCAGGCTGAAATATCTCCAAACTACAGTATGTTCATGTTCACATACACAGCAAAATCCCCAGAGTTAAATCAACTCTGCTAAGAGTACATATGGTCCCTCTCTAAATAGTGTTAAAGTAACACTGAAACAGAGTTAAAGTCAGTTGTAGTTTTTGTGTTTCTCTTTTCTTCAGTGATTCTGCTTGTTAACAGCAGGTGTTCATCACTAATGTTCAATCATCACTTAATTAACCGCTTAATTATCTCATTAACTTTAACTCTGCTTCAGTAGTGTTACTTTAACCCTATTTAGAGATTGACCATATGCACTCTGCGCAGAGTTGATTGAACTCTGGGGATTTTGCTGTGTATCTGCTGTAGTTTACGTTTTGTGTGGTAGTCAACATGAAAAGCCTACTGAAAAGTAGATTTTCAACTTATGAAAAAGTAATTTTCTAAAAGCAATATGTCCCTTTCGATCACCAAAGCACTAAGGGAAGAACAGTGCCGATATTTTGATGTAGAAATGTTTACCATAAGGTAGTATTTGGTTTTCTCATTTGATTATTTTCTGTGAGCTTCCTAGTCAAACTTATAAAAAGCTTGTTACCGCCAAAGAAGGGTAACTGCAGCTTTTTATCTCTCAATTCTGTATTTATATATATATATATTGGAGAGAGAGAGAGAGAGAGAGAGAGAATAAATGCAGAATTGCGAGTAATAAAGTCAGAATTGAGAAATTTAAACTCGCAATTGATCTTTTTTTCTCACATATGCAAGTTTATATCTCACAATTCTGACTATTTCTTGCAATTGCAAGTATATAACTTGTAATTCTCACTTTTTTTTTCTCTGAATTGTGAGATATAAACTCTCAATTGAGAGAAAAAAGTCAGAATTGTGAGACGAAGTCACAATTACTCGTTTTATTTTTTATTCTTTATTCCGTTGCGGAAACGAGCTTCCACAAACCTCTGTCCTCTGAAGCAGGAAAATTAGACCCATATGTAACATATCTCCTGTTGGGTAACAGACACATAGGCAAAGTAAATAAAAGTGATTTTGCCAAGCAAGACATGTTCCTGGATCAACATATTTTGTTGATCCTGGAACAACATTCCAGTCTGAAAATGTAGTCTTAACCCTATTCCTACCCCTAAACCTAATCCTACCCATAACTCATCCCTAAAATCAGAGGGGAAAGATAGGTGAATAACACTGATGTNGAGAGAGAGAGAGAGAGAGAGAGAGAATAAATGCAGAATTGCGAGTAATAAAGTCAGAATTGAGAAATTTAAACTCGCAATTGATCTTTTTTTCTCACATATGCAAGTTTATATCTCACAATTCTGACTATTTCTTGCAATTGCAAGTATATAACTTGTAATTCTCACTTTTTTTTTCTCTGAATTGTGAGATATAAACTCTCAATTGAGAGAAAAAAGTCAGAATTGTGAGACGAAGTCACAATTACTCGTTTTATTTTTTATTCTTTATTCCGTTGCGGAAACGAGCTTCCACAAACCTCTGTCCTCTGAAGCAGGAAAATTAGACCCATATGTAACATATCTCCTGTTGGGTAACAGACACATAGGCAAAGTAAATAAAAGTGATTTTGCCAAGCAAGACATGTTCCTGGATCAACATATTTTGTTGATCCTGGAACAACATTCCAGTCTGAAAATGTAGTCTTAACCCTATTCCTACCCCTAAACCTAATCCTACCCATAACTCATCCCTAAAATCAGAGGGGAAAGATAGGTGAATAACACTGATGTAGAAGCACCTAACCCTGGTTGCAAGCCTAAACTTGACATAAACGGTAAACTTAATTGTCCCTCAAATCTGATTTTGTTGATCCTGGAACAACATTCCAATCAACCAGATGTTGATCCAGGAACATGTTTTACTTGGCAAAATCACGGTGACCATCATTTCTGCAATGATAGAATACTTCAGCAGCGCCCTCCAGTGACCAGTATGTGTAAACACAAAGACTTTTTTTTGGAGGATACACTCATATACATGCTACTAGTAGTAATAGTGTAGTAACAACAGTAGTAGTGTACTGTGCACAATATGCAAATAATATCCAGATTGTATAGTGGATGTATATAACTGGATGGACTACAACAGAGCACACTGCACAGACTGGTGTATCCCACAATGCAATGTACCCGACTTGAATTTCAAATTCAAGTGAACTTTCTTTTATTCCATGTGCTCTTAAATTGTTTTATAAATGGCATATATATGATATAAGATGTCTTGACTGTGTAATGTCGACACATTTCAGGTTGTGCTGCTAATAGGAAATGTAACTGTTCTTTTTTTTAAATTTCTTTTTATTCTATGCACATTTAGATAGTTTTATAATTGTACCAAAATATGATGTTTGATTATGTGTTATGTTTGACACATTTCAGGTTGTGCTGCTAAAAAGAATAGTAATTGTGTTTTTGTGCTGCAATATCCTGTTTTGTCAAACTTCTAATAAAACTAACTAATCACAACTGCGAATATCTACTCTGCCACTCATTAACTGATCAAACTGCCAAAAAGTAATAATCAAATAAAGGCAAGTAATTTTCTCAATTTCTGAGATAACTAGTATCCTGTTTCCATATTGCATGTTTTTTTGTTTGTTTTTTTTAACCCTCATGTGAGGTAGCAGATCAATTTTTTTATTTTTGAAATGTTTTTTTTTTTCTTTCTTTTTTTCTTGACATTTAGATTTTTTCTCATTTAGGTTCATGAACATGCATGCAAAGTTTACTTTCAACACACTGATGTGTTTTGACACACATACTGTAGGTTTGTGATGTTCATATTTTGTTATTTTGTTTTTTTACTAGTCTTGTGTACTCCATTTAGCTAAGGCTACAAAAATTCCCTGTTACAAATAAGGTAGAACTATCACTTCTTCCACGAAAGATTGCTTTATAAATAATCTTCCTGATCAGTTTACTCCTCGGCATAACATATTAGCTTAGAAGATCTCAATGTTGCAACAGAAACTACTGACTCTCTCTTTTCTGGCACTTTAGACTTTATTCTTTAATCTTCTTTAAGCTCAAAGGAGCAACTATAGTCCGACCCCATGGTATAAGAAGTGATATTGCATACAGAAAGGCCTTTAAAAGTGCTAGATCTGTTTTCTTTTCGACTCTCTTAGAAGAGAACAAACACAAACCTATATATTTATTTGATACAGTGGCTAAATTAACAAGAAATAAAGTTTCAACTTTAAAGTGTTGACACTTGTATGAGAACCGAACAGAGCTAGACGATGACATCACTGTTTTCTGCAGAACTGCTTTATAGATGATTGATAATCTTAATGATTTAATCAATTTAATAATTGATAATCTGAACTGAATCAACACTGAAATGAATTCAGCTGCACAACAGCTGAAATGCATCATTTTCCTGTTATCACTGTGAAGCTGCTTTGAAACGATCTCTATTGTATAAAGCACTATATAAATAAAGGTGAAGACTTAAATAGTTCAGTTATGATGTTTTGAGCATAAATGTAAAAAAAAGAAAATAAAACGTTGAAAAAAAAAAAGAATATGCAAACAAGTCACAATACTGTTTATTTTCAAGTTTTGTCAAAACAAAAAATAAAAAAATGGTTAAAAACATTTTCATAAATCATATTATTCAGATTTCTTTTTAATTTTTTATATTTGACTAGTGTTGATATTAAAAGTTTACTGTTTGCACCTGAATTTTTGTTGTTTTTCATAGTGTGATTTTTTGGGGAATTATATAGAATCCAATTAGGGTGAATTTGACGCGCTCCATCAAGGGTGTACCCAGAAATCGCACATTGCACGAGGGTTAAATAGTGCCGTATTAAGTATATTCAGCATTAAATTGATCAAAAAAGTCTGCTATAAATACAGATACTCACATACATACAGCAGTTATTTTAAATTGTTATAATATTTTGCAATTGTACTGTTTTTACTGTATTTTTGATCTTTTTAGGTTTTGTTCTCTCAAAACAGTAAAAAAAAACTCTTCAAAGTTAGTGTATGCTATCAGGAAACCATAAAAACCACACAGCTTTTTCATTACTATTGCAAAATGTTTAATTAAACAAAAGTATTTCATCTTTTTGCACAGCTATCACGAATGTGTAGCTGACTAAATTGTCCTTCTCTGCAGCTTTATTCTCTCCTTAAATAAACATGGTTTAAATAACAATGCTAAGTAACATTCAGACGTAGAATACTTTTATAAAAGTTTGGAAAGTAAATAATGAACGGACTCATTAGTAAATAGACCAAACCATTCTTGTTGAATGGTGCCCTTTCGAAATTGAAACTAACAGTGTTTTTACTATAATAAGGTCTATGCCAACACTTTAATATTGATACAGATGTGTGAATCTGAATGAGGTGGATAAAGCTCTCTTATATATATATATATATATCAAATGAGCGGTGCTTGAATGTGAAGGTGGCACATTTGGTTAAGCATCTACAAAACATTCATCTTATAAAGACCCTCCTGTTGGCATTTCTCAGTCCATCCAGCAGGGGGCGACTAGTACCTGTCACCAACTCTCTCTTTGGCAACTCCTATGTACATACAGTTTCCTGTAATTCCTCTGTGCCTGTATCCTTGCACTTGTCCCGTGACAACCTTGAATATTGTGCTGCCAAAATAGTCTCAGGCTGTATCAGATGAAGGCCGCATCTGTTGGCTTTCACGTGTCTCGATGTTGGCTAAGTGTGAACAGAAATTGAGCTGTCGGTCAAAAGGCAATGGGCAAGTGCTTACATTATCACTTGGAAAAGGCGATATTCATTTTCGTGAACCATTCCAGGAGAAAAGATCATCAGCTAAAGTAACATGGAGACACAGGAACAGAAAGGATTCCTCCACAAAAAGGACACGTCGCATCATAACTCTAAATCAACAGTCAAATTAAATCCTGTGATTTTCCTGTGGGTCAGTATTTGGCAAGTCCCCTGTTTGCTGGTGAGAAATGAGCATTAAGTAGGAGCTGCAGATCACTTGGCTCAGTGTGAGGTCAGATCTGGTCTGGTTGTAAGGCTCATTTGTGTGTGGAAGGTCACTGGAGGGGTTTGATCAGGTAAAGCTTTTCTCCATGTTCGCTAGTGAAAATGGGAGCTTTCTTGTAGTGCTCTAAGAGTTCATCCATAGAATTGAAGCGCCGTTGACCGATACAGTAAACTCCATTCGACAACTGCACCTTGAAGTGTTTGTTCTTCCCCACTGCTTTCAGAGACACTGAGAAATCACTTGGCTAGAGAGAAAGAAACAGAATATTCTTTAGTGAACTTCAGCCTACAGATGGCGACATAAGCCCTAGATTTCTTTCGTCTCACATTCACGGCACATTTTTGATGTCTCCTTTATTTAACACAGCTGAATTAACTCATCAGCTGATTGGTACAGTACTTCATGACCTGAGCTTGGTGTGCGCAATAAAAGAAACATCCCAAATATGCTGTAACAGTTTGAAAACAACTGCTCTAGATGGAGAAGCACTTTCATTTCAACATGTGTGCACGATAAAGAAATGTGCTTTAAATGTCAAGCTTTTAAAAATGTGCTCTTCACAATCATGCTGCTTTTCAAATACTTTTATGCCATTTTCAAGAAGTACCACTTCAATTTAATAGCTCTGAAATGTCATGTAAAAAGTAACACATTTTCTTTACGCATTTAACACATGCACACACTACAATCATTCATTTTAATTTGCAGAAGTAAAATGTACTTTTTACAAACATCAATTAATTTAAGTTTAGAGATTCGCACCACATGACATTTTACGACCTGAACTGACCTCGACTTGTTATAAATTCAAATGATCTCATATTTTAAAAGCCTTTTCGACCTTGACACACATGGTGCTTTACTACATGATGTAATTACCGTAATTACTAAATGACAACCCGAGTGTTCTACTCTGAGCTGTTCATGTCCATTAATGTCAAAATTAATCTGTGTAATTTGAGTAATCAAAAGGCAAAACCACAATACAATAACAGGCATTATACAAATGCATCAAAGAAATAAATAATAAAAAATTATATATATATATATATATATATGGATGTTCTATATATTGTCTAAAATATATATATATATATTATTTTAGACAATATATAGAACATCCAAATCTGTGCTAGCTACATTCGGAAACTGTATTGTATATAATATTAGATTGATTAAACTGCCATCTTGAGTGTTTTCAGATGACTCCACAGCACAGACAAGTAATTTTTTTGCATTATTGACACATTAACACCAAATTAACCTGTACCATGAAGCTTGCTGAACAAATTTAATTAATTTTTAGTTAGGATTTAGCTTTGATTTATTTTATTTCGAGTTAGTAATTTTCGAGTAAGTGATCTTCAACTTAAAGAGGATCTATTATGCTTTTTTTTTTTTACATTTTTAACTTTCGGTGTGTAATGTTGCTGTTTGAGCATGAAAAAGGTCTGCAGTTACAAAGCACAAAGTCACTCTAAAGGGAGTTATTCTCTCTATTAGTGCACACTGTTTCTGAACTAATCACAACACACTGATCCAGTTGACCAAAACAGAGCATTTAGAAGGAGGGCTTTAAAGAGACTGGAACTGGATAAGGTGTTTTTTGAACATTCAAGCATGAAAACCTATTCTAGTTAGGGGTTGGACAATAATTCGATGCATCGCGAATCGATAAATGATTCTGGATCGATTCTGACATTTTCCGAATGTATCGAGATTCTCTCTCGAATCGATTCTGAGCTTAGTTTTTAACAGCAGATGGAACTATGTGCTTTAGAAACAGCCGTACTACGCTCGTGTCCAATTCCTCACACACAACACTTAAACCTAAAATAATCATTCATAAAGTTCAAAAAGGTTGAAGTGAATTATATGGGTGTTTGCAGTGGGCTGTTTACATTAATCTCACATCATAAAAGCATTCTGAGGTGCAAGTACATTCTCAGACTCAGCCGAACGCACGAGCGCTCTTCGGCTCTCCTCTTCATGAGCATTTGAGTGTGCGGTTAAAAACTAGCCTAGAGCGCCATATGCTGTTAAAAACTAAGCTCAGAATCGATTCCAGAGAGAATCGCGATGTATTCGGAAAATCTGAGAATTGATCCACGAATCGCGATGTATCAGTTTATTGTCCCAGCCCTAATTCTAGTAGAATCCAAAAACAAAATCAAGACTTTGTAAAAGGGCATTATAGGTAAGCACATGCAGTGTGCAAATACTGAGTTCTCTTTCAAGTCTTGCGCTTGAACGGACAAATTCACACAAAAATTGTCAACATGTCCATTTTGGCGAGTATCCTAGCAAACACAGTCGGTTATATCTTAAGTGAACGTATAACAGTCGAGAAATACTACGCATGAGTAACAGTATATGTACTGGATCATGCATTATGGCTTAACGGGAAAGAAGCCTAATATTCCTGCTGTCTGTGTTTTTAACGGTAATCAAACAACAATGACAGAAATCACTCACTGCTCTTGACTGAATAGCTTTTGTAACTTCAATAAAGATTAATCTTTACTTCATTTATACAGTGAAGATAATATGCAGTGATATTTCATATTTGATTATTTTATTCATTTTCTGTACCTGAAAACTACTGTTAGATACTTGAAATACCTGCTTTTGCTTGTAGTTTGATTATGTGTTCTTATTTTCATAGCACATACCGAACAGTACCGAAACAGTGACCCTAAAACAGTGATAAATACCGAACTGCGAGTAATATGAACTGTTGCACCCCTATGATATCCACATAAAGAATATCGGCTGATTTATTGATATCGGGCTTTTTTTACTCCCTAATATTGGTATCGGTCCCCAAAAACCCATATCGGTCGGGCTCTACAAATGACACCATGGACACAAATAACTGCACAGCACTCAAGTGACCATTCACAGCTATTGAAAGCAGTTATCTGGTCACTGCATTTTGATACGATTCAGATAAAGACTCAACTCACAGAGGACTCGCTGTCTCGCACAAGGAAGTCTCCCTCCACCCCCCTCTCGTTCAGCGCACACTCAGCCTGGTGCCGTGTCACGTTGCCATAGTACCAGCCCTTTCCGGCGAATTTCCCCGTGTGGGAGGGCCCCGTCTGGCTGTTCTGCTGGGAATGGGAGCCTGAGGCTGTCGATAATGGACCATCGTTGAGCACAACCACATAGTTCTTTGGCACTAGACCCACCTGCCCACGGCAGTTCTTACACCTCCACCATTCTGGGTCATTCTCTGGCTTCTCCAGCACCTCCATCGTCTCGCCCTTCTCAAAGTTCAGCTCCTCCTCCGTGACGGAACTGAAGGGGTAGAGCGTCTGAACAGTGTGAAGGACTCCGGGGCCCTGACCGTTACTGAGGCCCGGCTGTGAGGAGAAGACAGCGGGAAAGTCGGCCGACGTGTCCTCCATCTCCTCCTCCTGGACGTAGTTGGAGGGGAACCAGCCCACCTGACCGTTATAGCTGCCCCTCCACCAGCCGTCACTGCATTTCTCCATCACCATCAGCCGCACCCCCTTCACCAGACTGAGCTCATCCTCCCGCTCCGCATTGTAGGCAAACTTCACCATGGCTGGAGTGTTCAGGTCGTATATTCGTTCAGCCCCGCCCCCATTAGACGAGTACTCATCCGTGCTGGGAGTTGGAGAGGCTTCTCGTGTGCTCGTTTTGCGTTTCGTTTTACCCAGGCCTGAGAAAGAGAAAGGGGTATTAGACATCAGACACAGTAATTATGTAAAACTCCAGCCTCTGAGCTCTGCTAATTAGACATAGAAGAGAAAGGGCAGGGATATTGATTAACACTGTAAATTCATATTCAATACTAATCATTTCCTGCTGAAAGAATACGTGTCATGTGATATAATTACTGAAGCCCACCACATTAGGGCTACACAGTATTTGAAAAAAAAACTGGCATTGGAATATTTTATTTATGTATTGCGATTTGAAAACATTTTAACCAGATGACTTAAATAGCTCTATTTGGAAAGAGTGAATCATTCTAGAATGACTGGAGTGATTTTGCATCATCAGAGCCAATAATAAACAATTTTCAAACATAGATAAATACAATAGAACAAAGAAACAGACAAAATAAACAGTGCTTTATGTTTTTCAGGTAAGTCTAACTGTATTCAGGTATAGAAACTGAATAATCAAATGTAAAATAACACTGCATAGTCTTCACTGCATAAATTCAATATAATTAATCTTTGTTAAGCTACAAAAGTGATTTTTCTTTGTATTTTGTTTGATTAACATCAATGACGCAGACAGCAGCAGGAATATTAGGCTGCTGTCACTTTAAGGCAGAATGCATCAAAAATAATGATACGCATCCGTTTTCCTTCTCAATTGTTTATGTTCACGTAAGCCATAAGCAACTGTGTTTCCTCCCTGAGACATTTTGACAATTTTGTGTTGATTTGTCCGTTCAAGCACAATTATATTCAAAAGAGAATGGAATTCGGTGTTTGTGTGCTGTCTGCAGGACACAGAAAACAGCGTGCGAGTTCAGAATTGAGTTCTCTTTTTTGCGTCTTCTTGGTTTAAAATCGCTTGAACATTTAAACTGTCTGGATCTAAAACACATGCATATGGTTTATCTGAGAATAAATCATACAATACAATTCATACACAAACCATACACAATTAATCAGAGAATCACATGCGTTTCGAACCATGGTGCAACTATGATCCATATACTTGACATCACACATCCTGCGACGTTACTGTCGCTGATGAGCACATCATGATATCATGTAGCCCTACACCACATTTCCTCTTAGTGTCCTTTATCTTTCTTTCTCACATTCTTAAACCTCATCCATCACAACCAGGAAAAATTAAACCATGCTTTTCTAAAGATCCAGAGCCTTGCAATACATTTTCAATTTGTTTTGTAGAAGTCCAAAACACTTGCACCAATGCTCCTGTTACGCAGAGCTGTACCTCTTATGTGGGCATTGTGAATTCTGCAAATGGGCAGCAAAATAAATGTGCGATGTGATACAGACCTCAGTGTTCCTGCTTATATAAACACATAATGATCAAACCAAACAAGAGAGATGTTGACCCATCACTTAAAATTGACTCAGTTGTGTATGGAAAAGAAATACACATTTACATGTGTGCACACAGTAACACATAACCACAGACATCAGTACCCAGCAGTTTCCTTCCTGTACAAGATGATCCATGCACCCGGTTTCACACACTCATCTCACCATTGCTTTCCTTACTTCGTAAACAACACACACTCACTCTCCAACCCTAAACTACCCCTCCATCTCAATACACACCTGCAGAGCATACGAAATGACAATAACTTCCTCTCTATACTATAAAAAGAATAAGAGGAGAGAAAGAGAGAAAGAGTGCAGGTGTTCACGTGTTCAGGAGAGGGTGGAGGTGGCCTACTTTTAGGAGCAAAAAGCAGCATGATATACTATGTGTATTTTTAAGTGTGTGTTGTGAGACAGGGAAGCCAAGGATGTGCATTCATACATGGTGCGTTTCCATTCAAATGAGGAGGAAATGTGTCTGGAGCTAAATCTAAGCAACTGTGTGTGTAGGTTTTTTTCCCCTTCAAAACTTATTTAACCATAAAGGAAATTATAAATTACTTCAAAACACATATGGGTCAACGAGACAAGACTCGTGTCTGGATCTGTTTCAAAAATACATTAAATGTATGTTTTGAGTATGTCATTTTGATATTTTTGGGGGGTACCTAGTCAAAAAAGTGCATTATGGGTATTATCTAGCCATTGAGTACAAATCAGTTGTACACTCATTATTGTGGTGCATTATGGGATTGAGTGAGTGCACTTGATAATGTCCACTGTGGTTTCGGACACCACTGCAAATGGCTGTCCCCTCAAATAGTGCCCTATTTAAGGGTATAGGGGGCGATTTCGGACACAGCCCTGGTAACCAAACTTTTATCAGTTGTTGATTGGATTGAGGTAGATCAGCTAAATGTGAACTTGCAACCGTTTGTAAGAAAGGGCGGGCTTTAAGCAGACTAAATGATTGGAGAAATCTTGCATACGTCACCAAAAAGAAGTCTGTTGTTTCACAGGAAGATCAAGACACGACATTTTGATAAAAAATTAAGGTAAAAAAAAATCTATGAATGGATAAATAGTTCCCAATAAGATAAACGTCCATCATTTGGAAAATAGTGTGAATTTTCATTTCATGACAGTAGTTTGGCATATTTTTTCATGATCATTTATTAGGAAAAAAAGGTCATGTGGTGTAAGCAATGTGCAATAATACGCTATAAAAAAACTAAAACAAATTATATCATGTAGAGAATCCCTGAAGTCCAACATGACTGTGTGCCAAGGTCAGTAAGTCTCTTAAATATTAGATAATTTTCCCTTTTTATCACCAATAACAAACAGGAAGAGAAGAAATACAAATCAGAAGGAAGCAGCCGTCTCTCAAAGGATACATTTATAAAGAGAAACCTCAAATATTTGGTCCCTCAGGTATGATGATCCCAATGCTTCATTAAAGCAGTGATATTCTCTGTTAGCATACTGTGACATGAGAAAGTGCTGGCTTAAAAAAAAAACAATAGTGGGAATCTATAAAGACAGAAGCTCAGAGGCTTTAAGGTCAAAGTTTTCCATGGAAACAGTTTCTCAGGACAGCAGGATGCAACTCCAACAGCTGGATTTCAGAGTCACAATAAAGCAGGGCTCCAGACTAACATATGAGAGCAGTAGCACCGGTGCCACTAAGTTCTACAGATGGTGGCACCAGCACCTGATGTGGTAGCACTGGGGGTGGCAGGGTTTTTAAATCATAAAATGACTATTATTTGGCATTAACAAGTGCAGTAACTAATAATATTACATGCTTATTTCTTGGAAATGCACATTTGACAGTAAGCTTGAGTTGAGATGCAGATAAAATTAAAGGGTTAGTTCATCCAAACGAAATTTCCATCATCAAGTACTCACCCTCATGTAGTTCCACACCCGTAACACCTTCGTTCATCTTCAGAACACAAATTAATATATTTTTGATGAAATCTAAGAGGTTTTTTTATCTCCATAAAAAGCAACGAAATTACCACATTCAAGGTCCAGAAATGTAGTAAAGACATTGTTAAAATAGTCAACGTGATTACAGTGGTTCAACCTTAATTTTATGACGCGACGAGAATACTTTTTGTACTTTTCGTATAATAACGACTTTATTTAACAATTTATTTTCTCTTCCCCGTCAGTCTGTTAAGCAGTTGGCACAGTGCAGCGCTTCCATGTTTATGTCCGAATGCCAGCTCATTATTGGCCGGCTCCTGCGTCAGCATCACATGCATGCGTCGTGGTGCTTATGTTATCAGATTTGGTCAATACTGAAAGTGTAAACCACTTAAAAGTCCTTAAAAAAATGCTTGAATTTCACTCTCAAAAGGCTGTTCGAACCATGAAATTAATGTACAAACATTTGACTATTTCTGCAACAATACCATGGTTACAGTTAGCATTAAATGCATGGCGAATGTTGGTGATTTGTGGAATGAAAAGCCTTCTATAAAATTCTTCATTCATGCACAATATTTCTCCTGGTTTCAACAACAGTGCTGTTTGATCCGATATGGTTTATAACACAGAATTCTGCACCAAATTTGAAATCTTCTCACTAGATCTTGCAGCGATGTTATTAGTAATGCAACAAATTCAAACCCTTCCTCACTGGATCTCCCAGCATAGTGTAGTAACGGTGTTTTGCGTAGTCTAGATCGTCCAGTTTGAATGAGAAGAGCTGTTTCGTTATGCTTTCGTTTGCCGTTTAATGTTTTTCATATGCAACAGAAATGGCAGCTCTTATCAGTTGGGCAAATGTGGCGGTCACACCAGTGCGACTTCTGACAAAATTTTGTCGCAACGGCAAGAAAAACGACCATTTGCTCGCAGTCTGGAGCCCTGCTAAAGCCAGTGTGAAACATCTGTGGTCTCACTGATTTATGCAAAACAAAACTCTTAAATACATACTTAGTCGAGACTGACATTGGAAATTAGGCAAGGCGCTTCAAACTGAGTTTTTCAGTTCAAGTGTCAAGCGTGTTCTCTAACACTCACGGTAACAAACATTAGTCTGTCTGTTTAGGGCTGGTTGGGGAGATTGAGTCATTCTGCTGCTGTTTACAGGCAAAATGACAATCAAGCCTTTCATTCATAGGCCCTTCTGTGATTTCATTGGCTACTATACATTCAAATTCAAAATAACAGGATGTCTTGTTTTCTCAACTCACATCATCTGGCAGACTTTTCCAAACAAGTGAATTTACTCACAATTCTGCCACACCAAAAACATTTAACACCTACACACAAGACGCAATGGTTTTGATCGGCACGGCCTATGAATTATCCTATATTTTTCTACAAATCTGGTGGCAAGTGTTAATGTGTCATGCCCCAGAGGTGTGTGTAGTGGAAGAGAAGCAAGCCACCAATCACGAACGTTCAAACAGGGGTGAAGACGAGCACAAACCTCTCTTGAAACAGAGGAGAACATGGTTGGGAAAATCAACCTTCATTGAAGGCTGTTTGCACAATACTTTTAACTGTGATGTTATTTATGACAACGTGCACTATACAGTATTTCATAAAGAATGAGCATGAAACATTAGAGCTTATCCAAACATATTAAATTAATCCATTAGTCATGTGTTCAGCTAGACTGCGCGACACTTTAAAACAAAAGAAAAAGACCTGAATGGGTTTCATAGAATCTGCATAAGAGCAAGAGGTTTAAGGTGATGTTTTTGAGGGGTGAATTAAAATAAGAAAAATCTAGATTTTCAGTTGTTTTAGCTTATTTAAATTTTGTCTTATTTTTTTATAATTTTAAGTTGAGGCACCATTGAAAGTTTGCTGAGGCCCGTACTGGGCTCCGGATCACTGGTTGAGAACCACTGATCTAAACGAACATTCAAATATGACATCAATATGTCAGACCAGTTTGATGTCAATGACATCGAATGTCACTGGTTATTGCGTGTCTTGTGACCAAACACCATTGAGGTCAAACCTGCCACAACACATCTTGACATCATATTTGAATGTACACAATTATTTACTATTTATGAATAATCATTTTCAGTGAACGACTTCACAAACAATTTCTATCTGTTCGTCACATAACGCTACATCCTAAAAAATGCTGGGTTAAAAACAACCCAAGTTGGGTTGAAAATGGACAAACCCAGCGATTGGGTTGTTTTAACCCAGTGGCAGCACATGTTTGCCCAATGTGCTGGGTAGTTTTATTTAACTCAACTATTGTTTAAAAATTACTGTTTCTTGCTTAAAATGAACCCAAAATATGTTGGGAATTAACATTTATTAATATGTTTAATAAATGAACATTTATTAATAAGTTTAATGAATAATAATTAAACAATTTCTTATATATAAATTTTAACCTTTTGATTATTAGCGTTGCCTCTAGTAATTATGTGTCTGATTTTCAATTTCCAACCTATTTTGGGGTCATTTTAAGCCAGACATATAGTCATTTTTAAACAATAGTTGGGTTAAATAAAACTGCCCAGCACTTTGGGCAAACATTTAACCCAACTGCTGGGTTAAAACAACCCAATCACTCCATTTTCAACCCAACTTGGGTTGTTTCTAGCCCAGCCTTTTTTAGAGTGTATCATACAGCTCCAGAATATGTTACATGAGTCAAATGGACTACTTTTATTATATTGTTGTAGTGATGTTTTATTACTTCTGTCCATCTCCTTTCACGGGCATAGTACTGGAAAGAGCTACACAAACATTCTTCAACATTTCTCCTTTTGTCTTTCATGGAAGAAAGTAAGTCACACATGTTTGGAACCACGTGGAGATGAGTAAGCATGACATAATTTTCACTATCCTTTTGATTTTCCGTCTCTTTCCTAGTCTCAGTTCACAGATTTGCTCAATGAGAGAAAATCTTTATACACAGATATGAAAAAAAGACCTAGAAAAGAGCATAAAAACAGGGAGGGATAGACAGATGAAGGCTGCCAGAGAAAGGGTAACCTTGTCACAATGGATGAGCAGAGAGGGGAGGTAACCTTGATAACTGCAAATCGGATGCAGGGATGAAAGCTGGAGCAGCATTGACTGAATGACCTCAGACACAGATGAGATTATGAGGCCAGCAGGTGAAAAACACCAATACACCAGCACATCCGTGTGTTTGTGTGTGATAGAGTGAGCAATATAGAAAAGCGTGCACACACACCTCATTTACGTAGCCCATAAACACACCTGAGTCTCACCTCACAGACAGCGGATGAGCGCATATATCAAAGCACACTGAGAGAACAAAGAGCCTGTGAGAGAGCTGTCCTCAACTCTGTCCACTGAGGATCGATAGGCCAATAGACGGGAAGAGGATGTGCTTTTAAAACATGACACCCGAGGACAAGCACTGAGGCTGTCTGTATGGCCATGACACAGCTTTTGACTCGCTTTCAGTGCTGAGGAAATGAGCCATTAGAGGTGGCAGAGTGTACAATACAGTATATTTAAAGGAATAGCGAGAGAATAAATGAAAATTCTGTCATTTACTCGTCTTCCTTTCATTCCAAACCTTTGTGTGTTTATTTATTTATTTTAATTTTTTTTAGGTCTGATTTAAATTTTTGATTCTGAACAGTTCATATGACTGATTCCACAAAAATCAAATTTCATCTCAGTGTCTCGCGCACCTTTTATACCGAAATGTGTATTCCTAGACTCGGTTCTCTGATAAGGGTTGAACTATTTTTTTCTGGCATGGATTTTTTTCTGTAACAGTTTGAGAAGTGGCATAGACCAGGAATCATGTCATTGGAAATGAGACTTCAGTGATTCAGTCTCAGTGGTTCTACAGTTGACAGCTCATTGGTGACAAAGATTATCAATGAATAATGACTTAAATTTCACTCTGTTCTCACGCAGACTTTTTAGCAGTCCTATTGGCTGCTTTTATGTTTTCTGAGCCTAAAGTGATAATCATTTTCACATTTTTTTAAATCACCCAAAAATGAAAACCATCTATAATACAAACGTGACACACATGACTCGTGCCAGTATCGAGTTCTCTTTCGCGCTTGAACAAACAAACGTTTTGTCGAGTATCCTTATAAGAGCAGTCTTAAATGAGTTCAATAACGTCTTAAATGAACTTAAAAAGAGTTGAGATGCACATCAGATCCGCGTCATGTTCGCCAGAAGCAGCTCTTAAAGTGACAGCAGCCTAATAAACCAGTTGCTGTGATGTCTGTCATTAATGTTCATCAAAGAACAAAGATAACAGAGAAAATTGTAGCTTTAATAAGGATTAATCTATATTTCATTTATAATTTATGCAGTGAAGACTGTAAAGTGTTTGATAAGTGTTTGATTTATTATAATGGGTTTATGTGAAGATTGTTTTAAGTTCACTTAAATTAAAAGTAGTTATTTTTTTAAAGCCTAATAAATATTGTCTTTAAGTTGTTTCTACATTAATTTGGAGAGTAACTGTGAAATGATTACAATATGCAAATATTGAAAACTACAATGTTTTTAATCACAATTAATTACAGAAAAAAANCTTGAACAAACAAACGTTTTGTCGAGTATCCTTATAAGAGCAGTCTTAAATGAGTTCAATAACGTCTTAAATGAACTTAAAAAGAGTTGAGATGCACATCAGATCCGCGTCATGTTCGCCAGAAGCAGCTCTTAAAGTGACAGCAGCCTAATAAACCAGTTGCTGTGATGTCTGTCATTAATGTTCATCAAAGAACAAAGATAACAGAGAAAATTGTAGCTTTAATAAGGATTAATCTATATTTCATTTATAATTTATGCAGTGAAGACTGTAAAGTTTTTGATAAGTGTTTGATTTATTATAATGGGTTTATGTGAAGATTGTTTTAAGTTCACTTAAATTAAAAGTAGTTATTTTTTTTAAAGCCTAATAAATATTGTCTTAAAATAAAGTTGTTTCTACATTAATTTGGAGAGTAACTGTGAAATGATTACAATATTCAAATATTGAAAACTACAATGTTTTTAATCACAATTAATTACAGAAAAAAAAATTGTGAAGCATGTTGGTAACCAAACAGTTTTGGTGCAGATGACATAACTAAATAAACAGACTGGTGTGAGAGCTAATACAGTAATCATTATAGTTAACGTTCTTAATGTGAACGGTCTTCAATGATCTGGGATTAGGCATCTTGCTCACTGCCACAATGGTGACAATCTCAGTGTTTAGATCATGTGGGGTTTGAATCCACAACTTTAGTTACCAACCCAATCTCTAAAACCATATAAAAGATTTAAGCTACAAACAATGAAGTCATGGGTGGTATTTTATTAAGCTGGCAGGCTCTACTTTTAAACAGTTTATGTTCTTGTTTGGCGAAAGTCTGCCAATAACCAAATGAATCATCGAAACAGCTGCTTAATAATGATCTTAAATGTACAAGAAACAGTGACACTGCCTGTAGAGACTCACTGCAGAGGTTCTCACCCTCCATCCTCCCATTTCCTGTCTTGGACTCCATGCAGAGATTCATGTGTCAGTAATTAAGAGTAGCATGAAGTATGCTTCGTAAGGAAAGTGAGGGAGGGGAGAAAAGGATGTTCTAGAGAGGTTAAGGTCAAAAGGGTAGAGAACTGGGGCCCATTTACCCTGACAAGAAAGGGGTGGTGTGTGTGCGCGCGTGCGTGTGTGTTTGGACATCTTACAAATAGATGTCAGCAGGAAAGCAAAATGAAGTGGAGGATGTTCTTAATTGTTCTGTCTGTCTCTGAAGTGATGATTTTGCACTCAACAAACATCTCTTTCTGTGTGTAGGTATCTTGATGGCTGCTAAATCTGCCTGTCTGAATTCTACATGCATGTACAAAACCATGTGCACTAAAAGTTAGGAATCAATAATGTTTTTGAAAGAGGTCTCTTATGCTCACCAAGGCTGCATTTATTTGATCAAAATACAGCAAAAACAGTTATATTGTTAAATATTATTACAATTTAAAATAACTATTTTCTATTTGAATATATTTCAAATCTAAATTGTCAGCAGCCATAACTCCAGTCTTCAGTGTCACATGATCCTTCAGAAATTATTCTAATATATGCTGATTTGGTGCTCAAGAAATATTTCTTATTTTTATCAACTTTTAAACAGTTTTTGTGGCTTAATATTTTTGTTGAAACCATAATACACTACCATTCAAAAGTTTGGGGTAAGTAGGATATAAAAATAAAAGAAAAAAGAAAAAAGAAAAAAAATGTATAGTTTTATTAGGCAAGGATGCATTAAATTGATCAAAAGTTCAATTCAAAAGAGTAAAGACATTTATAATGTTAGAAAGATATCTATTTAAAATAAAGCATCCCGAAAAATCATGGTTTCCATAAAAATATTTCACCAAATCAGCATATTAGATTATGTGACACTAAAGACTGGACTAATGGTTGCCATCACATGATTACATTTTAAAATGTATTAAAATAGAAGTCAGTTACTTTAAATATTTCACAATGTTACTGTTTTTACAGTATTTTTAATCAAATTAATGCAGTTTTTGGTGAGCATAAGAAACTTTTGACAAGAAATGTACACGAGATCACACAAATTAAATCAAAAGTACCTCCATTTCAATCTAATTTACCCATGAATGCGCTTGCTTAAACCACCACGTTGAGGAAAAGACGCAACTGCGATTAGCACGACTCATTTCCTACCATCTGCATATCAACTGCCTTCAGCTTGTTCATCCCAAGTGGTTAAACCAAGTGTGATCAGCGTTGGGGGTAATGCATTACAAGTAACATGAGTTACGTAATCAGTTTACTTGGTTTAATCACCTGGCATTGCGCATCCTCATATTACACATTGCCGAATGTGGTGTTGGAGGGGAGTGCATTACAAGTAATGGCAGTTATGTAATCAGATTACTTTTTTCAATAACAAGTAAAGTAACACATTACTTTTAAATTTACAAAAAAAATATCTGAATACCTTTTTCAAATACGTAACATATGACAGTACTTGACACCTGCCTGACATCAACACATGATTCTGTAAGCAACAGCATAACAGCTCTGATGCCAACTACAGACCCATTAAAGGTGGGGTATGTATTTTTTCAACAACACAGTGGGACATTGTTGATATCTGAAATCAACCCAAACAAACCCACCCCTCTCTTCATTGCTCCGCCTCCAAAACTCACACTCCAATCCTAACCACCCTGCTCAGAGTCGGTCTCGAACAGTGGTTTACCTGCACAACTCTCACTATCTGGCCTCTGTTACACACTCAATACGAGAGTGGATGTCTGTTTATCACAGCTGACGCGCAACAAAATGCCTCACGGAAAATGAAGCGCAGATGAACGAACGACAAAGGAAGCACAAAAAATGAACGTACAGTACACAAGAGTAAATACAAAGTGTCCGTTGTCAGTCACCAACAGCACAGCAGCTCCAGACAATCAAAACCCAGTGTTACTCACGTGTGAAGCGGAATCAAAGCAGCCTCCGCGTCTGTTTTCAGGCCTTCCCACTGAGTTACATTTACATTTATGCATTTGGCATACGCTTTTATCCAAAGCGACTTACATTGCATTATACTATACATTTGTATCGGAGTATGTGCAATCCCTGGGATCGAACCCATGACCTTGGCATTGCTAGTGCCATGCTCTAACCACTGAGCTACAGGAAAGCTGTATGTTTCGCACAGAAAGCCATTTCTCTCAGACAGCATGCAATCCTCAATTCAGTTCTCTTCAGCAGTGTATTGCACTTGAACCGTCGGATACACACTAAATTATTTCAAAATATCTGTGTTGGGGAGTATTCATGTAAACATTGCTGGTTATGTCTTAAGTGAATGTGAACATTTAGGGGGCAAAAATATGATGTGTATTCATGATGGTCTGCAGGGGTTCTTTCTATGATATCATTTCCTGTGTTTTTGTTTCTGCGAGTTGGTTGCACAACATGACGTTTTCAAATATTAATAATATTAAATAGCAGTATTTTGTTTTCTTAGAAATAAAAAAGAATATGCAAAAGTGCTCAATTAGTGTTTTCGGTAACACTTTATTTTAGGGTCTTTTAACTAGTTGCTTATTAGTATGCATATTACTAGAATATTGGCTATTTATTAGTACTTATTAAGCACATATTAATACCTTATTTTGCATTACCTTATTCTACATTCTTAATCCTTCCCAATACCTAAACTTAACAACTACCTTGCTAACTATTCATAAGCAGTAAATTAGGAGTTTAGAGTTCTCTCCAGCGCTGGAAAGCTTTTCTAATATCAACGCTGGTCCTAAAGCGCTTGCCCAGTCATAAACCTTCATTCCAGTGATATTCTTTTGAGCTGTTTTGTATTGTGTCTCACCATCTGTCTTTCTGCGTTTTTTTTTTTCCCCCCTCAAATCTCGCTCTTGCTCATTCTGTCTCCTCGACTGCCATACACCCCCTAACGCTGATTGGTGTTGTTGAAAAAATACATACCCCACCTTTAAACCACTCAAAGGTCAAAAAGAAGTCAACACTGTATGATCGGCACTGGAAATTCTGGCACACGTTAGTCTCTACTTTACAGCAAGGAGAATTGATTCTGACTCATCTAAACTCACATACACATTAAACCCCAAGACACAGCTGATCGATCGCTTCACCTCTCTCGCCCGTGTGATTAACGGATGGGAAACTAATTAGGCTTTACAACAAAAGCCTTTAAATTAGTGCTTCCTGCTTTCACACCCTTGACGTTGAAGGTTTTATTTCTGCATCTCTGAAGGTTTTGAATTTCTTACATGAAAATAGGCAATAATTAAGACATATCAGAGAGATGGAACTAAAATAAGAAAAAAAAAGTCTAATTAAATGAATGAAATAGAAAAGAAAACACGGTAACACTTTAGTATAGGGAACACATATAAACTATTAACTACGACTTTTCCCTCAATAAACTCCTAATTTACTGCTTATGAATAGTTAGTAAGGTAGTTGTTAAGTTTAGGTATTGGGAAGGATTAAGAATGTAGAATAAGGTCATGCAAAATAAGGTATTAATATGTGCTTAATAAGTACTAATAAATAGCCAATATTCTAGTAATATGCATAATAATAAGCAACTAGTTAAAAGACCCTAAAATAAAGTGTTACCGAAAACACTAATTGAGCACTTTTGCATATTCTTTTTTATTTCTAAGAAAACAAAATACTGCTATTTAATATTATTAATATTTGAAAACGTCATGTTGTGCAACCAACTCGCAGAAACAAAAACTCAGGAAATGATATCATAGAAAGAACCCCTGCAGACCATCATGAATACACATCATATTTTTGCCCCCTAAATGTTCACATTCACTTAAGACATAACCAGCAATGTTTACATGAATACTCCCCAACACAGATATTTTGAAATAATTTAGTGTGTATCCGACGGTTCAAGTGCAATACACTGCTGAAGAGAACTGAACTGAGGATTGCATGCTGTCTGAGAGAAATGGCTTTCTGTGCGAAACATCATACAATCAATATATAATAAGAGTAGCCTACTTTATTTACAATAAATCAGCACATTAATATGTATTACAGGCCTATTTAATAAATTTAAAAAAAAAAATCGATTCTTTTGTTTTTATGCATCGATGCAGAATCGTTCACATCAGCATCAAGATGCATCGTAAAAACAATCACTTTCCACAGCACATGTGTTTTAAACTAGACTTATAGAAGATTTTAAAAAATTGTGCACACTCTTATTTGCCATTGTGTCAGGGTATTAAAAATAAATAAACTAGTCAAAATAAATAAATCTCTTACCAAGTGTATCTTTGAGATTTTTCACCAGAGAACCTTTCTTCAGACTGTTCTTGCGTTCAACATAATTGGAAGGAACATAGCCCGTTCTGTTGGATCCATTTCGCACTCGCCACCATGTTTTTGAGTCATCGAGAAGCCACAAGCGCTCATTTTTCCTAATGTCAAGTTCCTGGTCTTGCTGTGCCGTATAGTCCCACTTGGCAATAACAATCGCCTCCTCTGACATCTTTCATGGAGTCCCTCTGAAAAAGAAATAAAAAAAGAAATTAGTATCCTCACCCATTCCAAAAGATAATGTACAAAAAAGCAAAGAATATAATGCATACATGCCATAAAAAAAGCAGATTGTCAGCAGTCAAGCCACACGACTAACGGAGAGTCCCTGACTCATGAACAGCCACGCAAACTAGTGTGCAGCTCTTGCTCTGTACAGGCTATCCCTAGACACTGAGCAGCAACCGCAGGAGTGACATGACGGATCAAGAGCCCTGCTAGCCTGGAGGTAAAGCTTGTTTCTGAATGAATGTCTCTAAATGTGCGAGTGTCTTTCCCTCTCCCTCTCTCTCTCACACACACACAACATGAGGGCTAAAATCTACACACTCCACACTAACAGCAGCCTTGGCCCTCAAACAGCTTTTAAAACCTCCCCTTTTCACCTTACCATCTTAAACACAGTAAATTATTCAGCAGATACAATAAAGGAGAGAGAAAAAGGGGAGATATTGAAAGAAAAGAAGAAAGTGGATAATCATGTTTCGGAATACTATAAGGAATGAATTAATTAAATCCATGTGAACATCCTGAGCAACCCACATTATGAGCAGGCTGAATTAAAAAAACAAACAAAACAAAAACAGCTGATAATAGCTGACAACTAAGTAAACGAAGTAAACGAAGGAGAAAACAAAAGTTCATCCAAAAATGAAAATTCTGCTCTCATGTCCTTCAAAAGACTTATAGATATTAATATTCCATCCATTGAAAGTCAACGTGATTAACATTATCAATCTTCAAAAAGTATATAAAGACATTGTAAAAATAATTCATAGGCTATATGAATCAAGTAGCTTATACAAGTTTTCTGAAGAAACACAATGCTTTATGTGAAGAACATTTTAAGTTTTTATTTACATACAAACATTGATGAACGCACATACATAGAGCACATCAAATACGGTAAACGGAAGCTCAAATATGTGTGCTTAATGCATGATAGGAAAAACCTTTTTTTTTTTTGAGGCAAACGTTTGACAAGTCTGAGAGTAAATGGAAGAATCTGTTTAAAGAAATATACCCATAAAATGAAAAATAAAAGTTTTGTTGAATTTAAGGACTGGATTGATTTTTACTTTTTTTCCCTGTTCAATTCGATTTTTAAGTTTTGCCTCAATTTTATTATTTTTAAATCGAGAAATTGCATTTTGAATAAAAATGATAGCAAACGTTACAATTAGACATGTTGACAATACAGCAATGATAACCGTTAAGAGAAGAAAATGATCGGACCACGTGATGGCGCGCATGAATAACCGCTCTCGTGTGACGCTTTATGAACGTAGAACACAGTCTTATCGGCCGTTCACTCAGAAATGCGTTATTGCGTTGAAAAAAATTAGACACTGGGAGTGGAATGGGAAAAAAAATCAAAGTTATTAAACGCGAGTTGAATTTTTTTTTTTACTTGACCGCCGTTTCATGTGTGAGACGCTGCAAAAGACGCAAGACACAAGTGTGACAAAAACATAACATAAAAACAATAGCACAATGGAATGCAAAACCTGTAAAGAACTACTACTGTATGTTTGATATTTCATGTTTGCATGAAGCCTATTACTGGTGTTATTTATTGCTATTACTTTTTGGCTAAGAAATGTTTAGCATATTTTTTATTTTATTTTATTTCTGAGTAAATAGGATGTGTTTACGATTAGTTTGTACAACATTTGCCTTCATATTTCAAGCATATTTTCTGCAAAGATATTTAACAAATAACATTTAATTTGTTTTACATTTACACCATGTTGATCACTTCAGGTGTGGTGCACTTGGAATACAACTTTTTTTTTAACCAGATTGTTAATAAAGAGAATGTTACCTGAATCATATTGTAGTTACGTTTTTTTAAGTTGACTAGTTAAACATCGAAAAAAAATAATAATAATTGAAATCATGAATCAGTCAATCGTTCTGGGAAAAAAAAAAAAAAAAAGAAAAAATGTAATTTTTTTGCCATATCGACCAGCCCTAATTTTAGTCTTTTGTATCGGTTACATATGCATGGTTGGGTGGGATACTTTTAAAAATGTAAAAAAAACAAATCTATTAGGATAAAGCAACATGCTTATTCATGAAGTGTCTGCTGTTCCCGATTAGCTGAAGCTGGAACATTAAATAGGAACTATTTAATTCCTAAGTTCTCAGTAGACATACACTGATGTATCGGCTATCGATATTTATCCGGCAAATTTTGATCAATTTAAAACCATCGGCATATCGGCTATAGCATGAAAAAAGCCAAACTGTGTGAAGGCACTGAGTTCTGTTGCATAATCCAATCTTTTTATCTGGGTAAAATAATGTTGTTAATGTTGTTATTTTTTTTATTTTTGTGCCTCTCTTACAATGTTGGCCTGCTAAATATTGAATGGATCCAATCCATGTTCAATGAAAATGATTTGATAATGCAGCAATAAACTAGCTAGTATACCTTCATGCATGTGTTTTTGAACTTTGCTAATTTAAAACATGATCAAAACAGTAATCAAATGTTAAAATAAGTGAGCAAGTGACAAATATCGGTATTAGAATCTGCCGTTATTTGTATTGTATTATATCAAATCTGTATTGTAATGATAAAATGGCAAAATAATGCCTAGTTCCTAGTTTCTGGGTTAATAAATTAAGTATAAGATATCAAATATTTAGCAACATCAAAATGCTGTCTTTAATAAGTATGCACCTTTCCTCAACACCACCTGCCACTGATTATCAAGTAGCAAATCATGGTTCATGACTTAACTATAGCTTATTGGCCCAAACTTCCCCTTTCAAAAAGAAATGCGTCAACCTGTGCTTGTTAAGCCATTTCTTTAAAAACAAGTGGCATTCCCTCAGACTTCCTCGTATGTGTGTTTGAGAGAGTGCGGCAGTGAAAGAGGCTTTATAGCACCATGATGGCACTGTGACAGTGCTGCTTCCTGCTCCAGGGAAACTCAGTAAGTTGATGTCCAATTACTCTGACAGCTGCCACACACAAACACAGATGCAGGCTGAGCTCCAGTCAGACACTTCATGATACTGTACACAAACACTAGCCACTTCATCATTAAACCTCGCTCCTCATCCATAATGCCAGCACAAAATGACCAAATTCAAGCGTGTTAAAGAGGTGGGCCGACCGTAACGCCACAAATCACAGGTTTTGTTAACTACTGTTAGGTTCGGATATAAAATGACAGCTTACAAAAGACTTTAGAAGTTTAAGTGCTAACAAACACAGCAGTAACCTTCCAAAACCATTGCCAGATCTCCATGTTCCACTCTCTGCTGTTCCCAGTGGAGTAGGGAAACCTGTCAACTCACAGATAAAGCTGTCACATGTGTCAACACCGGGCGATACAATTACAATGACTGCCTGACGGCCAGCATTTTAAACAGTAAGGGATAAAATCTCCCCTTCAATAAACAAGCATGTCTCCTCCTAGATCTTTCCATCCCATGTGTGGTGTTGAAAAAGAAACCTACCATGAGTGCAGAGAGGGATTTTTTTTTTTTTTTTTTCGCTCTGACATCTGTCAAACTGGAGTCAGTCTCTAACACGTACGATAAAATCCTTCCCAACGAATGGGGTCTGGGTAAACAGAGGACACTTCCTGCTTACAATGCAGCGTTATATCACTGTTACTTAACCATGGTGCCGAGCACATACAGCAACATTTGTCTAAAATTATAATCCGGTTATGCAACATGATTATGGATCCAAAATCCACTTTTTAAAAGCATTCACATTGAGGTGGAGTGGTTAAAAATCAATCTCCATCACCACTACATGACAGTGCAAATGACTGACTACTAGGAAGGGCAGGGCTACAGTATGAATAAGCACATGACTGCAAATGATGTTACTACATAACTACTATTTTTAGCAGTAATTTTAAAATCAGTTTACATGTCAGAGTCATAACCAACAGTTAACAGAAATGTGTCAGACAGTGAATCGTGAATGAAACTACTGAAAAATCCCTATCGGGTCATTCCATGTCAACCAAATTTCAGAAACTTCCCCAGCTCAAATTTTTTAATATTGTTAATATTTTTTTGTGTAGAAAGACAAACATAAATAGTGATGAAAGCCAAGATATTATATGTCACAGAGGTATATCCACTATTTTGTAGAGACGGGGTCAAAATGACAATCTGGAGCCAATTTTCAGGGATGTAAAAATGACTTTAGAAAGATGGAAGCATCATTATTTTATTTTTACACAGAGATTGCTAGCTCTATTAGTAAAATATGTGGACTTCTTTTATTAAATGCCAACAGTGACATTTGAAAAATGGCAAAAAGCACTTTGCATGCCTGTAACTCAAGAAGTATTAAATATATCTCAATATCCTTTTAGATTCTGGTTCTTAACAAACTTTCCTTTTGGTTTGACATGGAATGACCCTATCAGTTTTAATAGAAAATGCATTTGTAGATGAATGCATTCATCATGTTTTCTCAACCCATGTTTTTATGCTCGACAGGCAGATATATAATAACAGCTAATACATAAAGGCCCGGTTTCACAGACAGGGCTTAGATTAAGCCAGGATTAGGCCTTAGTTCAATTAGGACATTTAAGTAGCTTTTTAAACATGCCTTAGAAAAAAAACATTACTTGTGTGCATCTTGAGACAAAACACAGGCACTGATATATTTTAAGATTTATCAGTGCAAGTTGCTTTCAGTTGAAACAGCTCAAACATTAATTTTAGTCTGGGCCTATAGGCTTAAGCCTTGTCTGTGAAACCGGGGGAAAATATCATCTAAACCAGCTAGAAACAGAAGTGAAACAGTTTGTTTACCTTATACAGTAGATAAATATAATATAAGGAGAAAAAAAGCACAGAGAAATGTATTTATTGTAACACTGAATAAAATTAGATCTGTACAACTGTCTGATATTTTCAATAAACTATTTCTAATAATGCACAGACTGATGGCCCCTTCCGTGTAGACAATGAGTTGCATGTTCCCTCTAGCTCTAATTTATTTTAAATAGTCTTGTGTTTGCTTCCTAATGTGTTTAAAAACTGCCAACACATTTTGCATTTGAACGTGAGCTTATGAAACGGTCATAACTTAATATGTTTTTTAACTAAATCCATATTGTATCTGATAAATAACTTCAAAACAAATATTTCAAAGTTTTGGATGTTACAGTGTTATTACCACACTATAAAAATATTTTCATGATTTGTTAACTTTTTCTTTTGTCAAATCAACTTAGATAATAAATATAGTTCAGATAACATCATATTTTGAGTTTCTGTTGATTAAATCAATGGCCTTCATTGTATTAACTCAAGTTTTTAATTTCAATGAACTCAATTTTAAGGCAACCAGGAAACTTACTTTTTAAAGTTAAACCAACAATTATTTTTTACAGAGCATGTTATTAATACATAACCCTTTTCATTAATTAAAAACATTTGAAATTCTTTGCAATTTCAAATTTTACATGATATACAGCTCCCCACCTCTCTAAAAATGCTTACAGAGGATATTATTTGTCTGTTTGTGCAGCCGTCTGTTTTAAAACCACTGCAAGAGCATCAATTCAAGTTCAAGAGCATCAAGTTCAAGAGAAATGTGTCCTGATACCATTTCTTTCCTAAAAGAGTAAAAGCCTAAAAAAAAATAAGAAAGCTTCTATAGCTACAGTGTGCCAAAATTACTAGTGATGCTCCGAAATCATTTTTATGAAACTGAAATTTAAGTTTTTTTATTTAGCCGAAAATCAAAACTAAACACCTTTTTTATACTCCAATTTGTTGTTGAAATATAAACATTTAAATGATGTCTGTAATAAAAATATGCTTTCATGACAGATTTATTCAAACATACATTAAATAATCAAGACATTACTAGCATTTTAAGTATTGGCTGTTTATTAGTACTTATAAATCACAAATTAATGCCTCATTCTGCATGGCCATATTCTACATCCCATAATCCTACCCCATACCTAAACTTAAACGCTACAACAACTACCTTACTAACTATTAATAAGCAGTAAATTAAGTTTATTAAGGCAAAAGTCATAGTTAATTGTAAATATGTATTCCCCATACCAAAGTGTTACCATTTTTTTTTCTAGTTAACTAATGAGCTGTGTGTTATATTTAAGGTAAAATGCAAGCGGATTTACAGACATATTTCCACAGTTGAACATTAAGCACCAACATTTTTTTTTAATTCGTGATGAATTTGACAGAGTGTGACAGCTGAGACTTTGTTTCATATCAAAGGTAGCAAAGCTTGATCTGAATATTAGACTAAAAGACTGATGATCTTGCAAACTGATATCGGTTCAGCAAAATGAAGGTTGATTAAAATCGAGAATTCAATATCGTCAACCCAGCCATAGCATCCACACAGCTGAAATGTTTACCTGATGTAGCTTATCCACGTTGTGTTCACAAAATAGACGCTAACCCAGTCAAAACACACCATCGGAAAAGTACTCAAAACGCCATAATCCATTTTTGCCATCCAAACATTTTTAGTTTTTTGCTGTTCCAGCTGGATATTTTTGGTTGCCGCTAGTATTTTCCTAATCCAGAAGCAGATCAAGAGATGCTACAGGAGCTTTGGTTCTGCTCTTGTTTTCAGCAGATGTCTCTCAAAGCGACAGCTGGAAGATGCAATTAATGCAATCAGCTGAACAACTCAAGAGCACTTGAATTTCTGCTAACAAAAGCCTGCGCCAGTCTCACAGCTTCAGGAATCAAAGAAGAAGCTCTCCAACAAAGGACCTTTGAAATCTCATTCTCCTCATGTGAAGGTCTTTATAGAGTAAATGTTGAACACAAAGCGCTTTACATTTAACTGTGAGATATATGATGTGAAAAAGATGGAAGAGGCTACAGGATTACGCTACAAGAGACGGAGAGTTTCACTGTCCTCACCCATTTGGTTAGTAAAATACCATGTGTGTAGTCTGTATATTGAAAAGCAGCCAAACTGTGCTTTAGAAAAGAGAGAGAGGGATTGATACAGGCACGGAAAGATGCTCTCAGATCCCTGTACATCTGCAATACTCTCACACAAACACAAAACACACACATAATACTATAACACACTAATCCAGATATAAGACTCACAGTCTTCTTCATTGCCATAAAGAGATTGACAGGATTAAACCGACTCATGTTAAGGATAAAACATAGTCAATTTAATGCTCTCAATCTCTTTATCTTTTAATGACAGGAAGTAGGGAAGGACTGAACAGAACTAGGGTAACACATAGCAAAATTTCAGGAGTTGGTACTAATAAACAGTAAAATGCCATACTTTTCAACAACTACACAGCAAAATCACCAGAGTTAAATCAACTTTGCTCGGAGTACATATGGTCCCTCTCTAAATAGTGTTAAAGTAACTCTAAAGCCGAGTTAAAGTTAATGAGATAATTAAGCGATTAATTAAGTGATGATTGAGCATTCGTGATGAACACCTGCTGTTATCACTGAAGAAAAGAGAAACAAGAACTACAACTGACTTCAGCCACAGTCTTAGATGAAATCAACTGAAGATAAAATACATTATATATCTCAAGATCTTAAGAAAATGATCTTTTCTTCAGTGACTCTGCTTGTTAACAGCAGGTGTTCATCACTAATGCTCATTAATCACTTAATTAACTCATTAACTTAAACTACGCTTCAGTGTTACTTTAACACTATTTAGAGAGGGACCATATGTACTCCAAAAAGAGTTGATTTAACTCTGGTGAGTTTGCTGTGTATTTTTATATCAGAGCAAACTAATATAAACACTCTTTAATGTTGTCAACTAAATAAATATTGAATGAAAAATGTAGCTTTATGTGTGTCAATTAAATAAACACTGCTTCTGTTTTTCCAAGTAAACAGTCAGAAAAAAAGAACCAGAGCAGTAAGCGATTTTGTCTGAGTAATTTTAAACAACATAATAGACAGTAGCAGAGATTAACGCACAGATCGGATATTTTCAGTAAGATCGGAAACATTTCAAATTTTTGGTCCTGTCTGGTTATGAGGTGTTTACATTAATACCTCACCCAGAGGGAGATTTTGATCAAAACGCACTTTTGATCATTCATGCATGCTTGTACACATGACTGCGTTCGAAAATAGCTGCCTGCTAGTTAGACAACACTTGAATAATGACTGAGACTACTAAAAGTAGCAGTACTAAGTACTAAACAGATTAAAAATAAAGAATAAAAAAACTGAGTGAGGAATTATGAGGTTTGATCTGTGCAGTGTCTCTCAAGTACAAGAAGTATTACATGTTTTCTCTATAACACTCACACATGGACAAGTGTGCTGTAACATTTCTTGCTTTGTGTTTGTTCAGGGTATGTGTGCACATGTTGGAAGGCAACAACAATAATTTGTAGGGCTGCCCCCCAACTGTTAGCCATTCATTTAAGCCATTAGTCAACTAATCGCATACTGAGGAGAATACTAAACCATAGGCAAGGCAAGTTTATTTATACAGCACATTTCATACACAATTTTAATTCAAAGTGCTTTATTTAGAAAGGAATTAAAATAATCATAAAATAATCACAACATATGCATCTTGCTCTGGGACTTCCCCATATTGGTTGTTTTTCCTCTGTGGATTTCTTCCAGCGCCTAAATAATCTGTTCGACTTCTCCAACAGATGAGTTTTTTTGGCCTAAAATCGGCCAGGGGAAGCTCTAGGACTAAACCCCAATCCGCACTCCAGTTAATTTTGGTTCTTGACCTCGGGTCCACTAGAACCATCACCATGGTAAACCATAATGAGCATTTAATATATATAGGCATAATATAGCCTATTCCGTGCTCTAGCGCACACATAAAGCTTGCCGCAAAGCACTGGCAAAAGCAATGATTTTGAATGTGTCGGGGAAAAAATAGCAAGGGGACATTATTTATTAATAAACTAGCGTTTTCTGAGTCAGTGTCGGCTGCAAAGATGAAGTCGACGATGCTGACTCTTTTTTATTTGAATTGGTTTCTTTAAATGAAGACGTTTCAAGCTTTCTATAGATGAACTGCTCATGTCTGTGAGGCAAATATACGCTGATGTTCGGTTCATTTTTGTGACGCGCTCCAGTTCAGGGAGACCGAGTAGGCAGAAAGCACAAAGCACATCCTGTTTGTTTTCTTTATTTTACAGAAGGAAGAAAGTTTTCTTGTTATTGTGAGATTACACAAATAAAAGTAGACCCTTTTTTTTCCTTCTTTTTTTTCAAGTTTTGAATGATGTATTACTCTTATCTGCATGACCAAAAATGACAGAGTATTTTTAGTAGTTTCAGCTGTTATCACAAAGAATTGCAAGTGATCGCGCCGGCGCCTCAATGTCTCGCAGTAAGCGGACTATACTTTAGCCTTCACATTCCACACAAACACATAGATATGTGCTTAATAATAGCGCACATTTATGTAGGTTAACGTTAAGAGCGGGCAGCCATGTAAAGTTGCTACTACTTACATGTTTCAAATGATAAGCCATATATAAGGTCGAGGAATGATAGGCGAACATTTGGATTTCCTTCCCGCCAATGACGATCTATCCCTCACGGACTGAGGGACTTCGCCACAAGGTTTTTTTAGTCTGCTACTAACTGACTAATAAAATGTTTGGTCGACTAAGCCTCTTCTAGTCGACTAACAATTAGTTGACTATTAGGGGGTATCCCAAATAATTAGCCTAAATGTTGCATTGTGGGTTATGAAGAAGATGAAGGACAGGCCAGTGGAAAAGAAAGAAATGGGGGAGGTGGTGTTGTACATTTCTGGCAGTAGTGATTAATTCTCACTGCAGTCAGTATATTCTGTGTGTGTTTGTGTAAGTCTCTTTATTGTGTATATTTATATGTGTTAATGAACGTAACCAGTGTCTCTGGATTATTTTTTTTCAGCTCTCAGGCGGTGAAGTTGAACCATGTGACTGTGCACTCTTGTAACCCAGTTGCTGGGAAAGCCTTGACCCTGAGGGGAAGAAGGGATAAAGAGAGAGGCAAACAGAGAGCAGTGGGGGATAGTGAGGCCACATGGGCCAGCTGTGACACACAGGAAGTCAAAAATGTGACCTTAAAGTTATAGGTCACCCAAGAATGAAAATTCTGTCATCATTCACACATCTGTACATTTTGGCAAATCCGTATAACTTCCTGTTTTTCCATTAAACGTGAAAAAAGCTGTTCTGAAAAATGTTCATGCTACTCTAAATGAACGTGAATGAATTTTATCTAGAAAAAAGCTAGATAAAATAGCATAAAAAGTAGTCCATAGACTTTTGAAATCATACAATACATTTGTGTAAGAAACAGACTACCTCTCAAAATCTCATTCATGCACTTGTGAAGATTTTCAGCAAATAGTGACTTAATTTTGTATAGTTTTAAAATACGTGGAATATAGTGCACACGTCGTATTGGCCAATTTTACACAACTGTTCAAAAATTTGGGGTCAGTAAGATTTTTAAAGTTTCTTATGCTCACCAAGGCTGCATTTACTTGATCAAAACGCAGTAAAAGTAGGTATGCTCGATATATCGGCCACCATATCGGTATTTGCTGATATATGTTCATTTTTAATGTTATCGATATATATTGGCCGATAAATAATGGATTATTTCCTGAAGCTGAGACGCTTCAGATGCGCACTGTTTGCAATGAGGGATATGAATTGCTTGAAATATGATTGGAATCACTTCAAAAACATGCAGCGCAAGTCTGTCATATAGAGTACATAAAATTATCATAAGAACATTATAATTGTGTGCTTGGGACATGGCTTTTAATGGTGAAACTTGTCATCAGGCTTTCAAAAATTATATAAAAAAAATTGGATTTAAAATTTTCGGCCAATATATATTGATTATCGGCTTTCAAATTTAAATAATTATCTGTTATCGGTATCAGCCAAAATTTTTATATCGGTGCATCCCCAAGTAAATGTAATATTGTGAAATATTATAACCATTCAAAATATCTGCTTTATATTCGAAGATATATATTCTTTTAAAATGTAATTTATTCGTGTGATGGCAAAGCTGAATTTTCAGCATCATTACTCCAGTCTTCTTTCACATGACAGAAATCTTTCTAATATATTGATATTGTGCTCAAAAAACATTTATTATCATCAAGATGTGCTGCTTAATATTTGTTTGCAAAAACTGCAATACATTTTCTTTATTCTTTGATGAATAGAAAGTTCAAAAGAACAACATTTACCTGAAATATAAATATTTCATAATATTCTAAATGTCTATTGTCACTTTTAAACAATTTAATGTGTCCTTGCCAAATAAAAGTATTAAATTCTTCAAAAAAAATTAAATTGTACTAACCTCAAACTTTTGAACAGTAGTGTAAGGTCATTTTTTAAAGGTTTAATAGCCTCTGGTCGCTGTGTCGCTTATGCTGTAAAAGAACATGAGCATTCAGCAAATTCTTCTATACTTCTTTGTCCCATGCAACAAAGAAATTCATATAGAAAATTACGATGACAATTTCTACTTCTTGGGTGAACTAACTACGGAAAGTAGGGTAGAGAAAGAGATCAGCCAGTATATTTGGCTCAGCACTGCAGTTTTCTTGTTAGTAGAAAGGAAAATTCGACTCTAATGTAGAATGAAAAAGGATGATAGCAAAATGGACCAATTTTCACTGACAACACTATCATTTCAACTATAAAGTGCAGCCTATTTGTACAAACACAACAGATAAGACAGAAGAAATTACTGCTGGCTAGATCCATATCTTTGACAAACACAAGCTGGAGTGCTCTGGTTTGCCCTTACACATTATTGCAGCTGAGGGGAAAGACAGATGAGGCTTATTATTGACCTTCAAGAACAAAAGCATATTTTTTAAAGAGTCAAATGAGCCATAAACTTCCTATTCCTATTTCAAGCCTAATATTACAACACCCTCAACCCCTTCTGAGGTTTCTGAAAGTGAACTAGTGTTCAAACCACAAATGAATCATCTTCAAGTTTAACTTCAACTTCAACGTGTGTGTATTTCTTGTCATGGTTTGGTTTACAGACATCAAGCCCACAGACTGCCCACACACACGTTATACGCTAATCATCTGATCCGTATGGAACACTAAACTGAAAATGCTTTTTCGAAGCAGAAAGTGTAAATCTGATTGGCAGGATTTGCCCAGCGATCTTTGAAGGTCCACCAAAGAAACCTTGTTTGCAAGATCCAAGACTACTATACGGCCCTACTCTCTGAGAAGGGAATATCTGTGACAGGTAAACATGCAAGTACTCAGATATTACATCTAGTGACGTGCCGTTCATGAATGATTCGTTCAATTTGAACGAATCTTTAATATGACTCGGGAACATCGAGTTATCTCATCGAGGGATTCGTCCATTTCGGGTTGACCTCACATGCGCAACCTCCTATTGGTTCTGTACAGAATTGATTAGTTCACCTCTCGAGTCTTCGGGTCTGAGTCGTTCGTTCATCCCGTGACAGCCTCAAAGGCTATAATGCAGACTGTACCAGAAAGAGAAATGATTAGTTCACCTCCCGAGTCTTTAGGTCTGAGTCGTTCGCTCTTTTGTCACGTCACGTGACAGTTGTACTGGATACAGAAATCAGTTAATAAAACCCAAACTTCCTTACAAACATAGGTAGAAAGTTTTACTCTTACAGCTTCTGGTCTCAAATTGTGACTTTTTATTTCTTACAGTTTATACATTTGTGAATGTATGCAATGATGTTATTTTCCATAACACAATGTGGTAATAAAGAGTTGGTTACTTTAAACTTTAACCTTATTACGGGGATAAAGAAATCACTTTGATAAAGCAAAGATACCTGCTGGAAGCTAGTTATTTAAGTCTATAAAGTTTAAAATATGGATATTTTTCTTACAAAAACCCATCGCTTCGATTCAAAAGGCCTTTATTGGAAAGATGCACTTTTTGGCTTCAAAAGCTTTGGAGAGCCAGGATATTTTCAAATATAAAATCCAGTTTGTGTTTGACTGAAAGAAAGAAAGTCATATACACCTAGGGTGAGTAAATCATGGGATCATTTTCATTTTTGGGTGAACTATCCCTTTAAATAACAGATGCTTAAATTGAATTTCCTACTCTGACCAAATAATCACTTTATTTTTCATAACTATTTCAAACATTAAAAAATAACCCACAAAGAATGCACTGATATGCACTGATACATTAATATCATGTATATGTCAATGTGACTTTCAGTCGGTTTCATAACTAAACTCCAAAACATAACGTTGTGAAAACAGCTGTGTGAAAATAGCCTTTGTGACATTTAAAGTGAGAAATCACTGGTGTTTTGCGGTATCTCAATCTCAGTCTCACTCTGCCTTTGCCTCCTCATCTCTTTCTCACTGTATCATCTCTCTCTGCCACTGTTCCCTTTCCAAATTCCCACGGTTTTAATGCACAAGGGATGTAAAATCTGCTTCCCCAGTTTAATACTTGACTGTATCCCAATCTGGTAGTTTAAACCGCAGATCCCTTAAGGTCCAGCTGCAGTGTCTTGGCGCCAGTGTCTTTCCCATCCTGATCCATCATGCAGGTGCAGACAACACAGCCTTGCAGAACTGTTGCGCTAACAGGAAACTAAAAAAAAAAACGGAAAAATTTGACTGACACCACAGTACCATCCAAAACGCTCTGAGGGGGAAGTGAGCACTTTAAATCTGTCACAATCTCAGCAACTGCACCAGAGGGAAAAGAACTGATGTGGAATTTAGATCTGAGACCACGCTGTACTTGGCATTCAGACTACAAACAGCTGTCAAGAATCAGTTTTCTGTTTGTCTGCTGCCTCTAATGATTCATTACATTCATAGTTGGATATGGGATATTTCTAATATGAAGGCATTGCTTGAATCTCAGATGAAGGAAGCAAAATGGCTACTGCTTTTCCTTTTGCAGTTGTTTGCCTCAACAAGTATCCTATGCCCTCATTTATGAAGACATGTGTAGAATGAAGCTGAATGTGAACATCGACAGTTTCCAAAATGTTCATACAAATGCTTTAAAAAAGCAGAAGTTTCCTTCTAAATGCATCCCACTTTCTAAATTGCAGTTTCCAAATTGTGAAAAATTAGATTTATATATATTTAATAAACAATGTTGGTTAATTTTAATGGTTTAAAAACACTTTCACTGCAGGTATTGCCTTTATAAATCCCGATTTGGTCCTCACTTTTGCGGTAGGATGAAATAATTCAGGATCAAATGCGATCATACGCTCATTTTATAAATGAGGCCCTTGATTATCTCAGTGAAATCAGAGTTGTGGATTTCTGCACAGTTTGTGTTTAAGTTTGTTTGTGTTTTATTCCACTTTTACATTTGGAATAGAGAATTCTGAATTTCCGTGTTGAAAAGAAAGCAACATATCTCCGCTTCTGTTACGGTGTATAAATAAATCTTTCCACAGTGCATTCTTTATGCAAATATAAGTAAACTATAACCAAAACACTGGAATGTGGAGGGATAAATGCACATATCGACAGACTAAAAACCTCCCAGAAAGGGAAACGGGCTATAAAATTTACAATAATACATGCACCTTCAGTGAAGAAAGAGATCTTCCCCTTTTTATTAGGGATAACAAAGTAAACTATTATTTACAGGGGCAAAAGATAAAATACACACACAGAGATTTATGATGAAAACATGTCTTGGCACACTCCAAGAACAATCCTGTCCTCTGTTGAAAAACAGGTTTGTCAATCACTATAAAAAGGTTTGTAAGAAACACTGCATTCTAACAAGTATGAAGCCTGCACTCATTTTACAGCTGGCACAACATTTATTTACTCTGTAGTTGCATTAGTCTGCATTATTTGCTTCCAGCAAAACAGTAATTGTGATGTTATTACTTGCTATCACACAACAGAGCGCTGGCATCTTATTAGCAAAAGAATGGAAACATGAAACACTTGAAAATGGAAGACACTCTCTCCCATACTCCATGAAGTATAAACAAGCTACAACAAGGTTTACTTGCTTTGGCGGGAAGCGAACAACCTTATAAATTTGCAGACACGTTTACTGTTGTTCGCCAGTTTTTTCAATAAGAAACCCTCATGATTGGGAATTTCGTGTGAGGGCAAAGGAAAGATGAGAAATCAGGAGGCAGGAACATACAATGGTTTTACCTTCAAGAAAGAGAAATAAAAAGATACAGGCACAAAAGTGAAAGGACGGCGGAGACATAGACTGCTCTTGGCATTAGCGCCTGGTTTACCTCTTTCTATTCCAGTCACTCGTTTCCACAGCAGTAAGTTCCTCAGGAGTGTCTTGTTAAAATAGACACTGCCGAAAACCCTCTCTCTCTCTCTCTCTGACTCACTCGCTCATCATTACAGTGGAAAAGTCCCACCTACTAAATGCAAGAGCATTCTCATTAAAGTCACCATGAAAAATGTAGAAATCTTGTTTTGTTTTTGTTGTTGTTGTTTTTTATGGAATATTGCAGTATTTAATATAAGTGATTTACATGGGCACATAATTTAAAATAAATAAATAAATAACTTCCCTCCCACAATCATATTAGAAATTATTCTTCAAGAAATTATTCTATTCAAGTTACTCTTGTTTGGGAAGCCATTTTACTCAGATATACACGTCACAATAGGGAAAAAAACTCCCTTGTGGGGCATAATAGAAAAAGAGAAACTTAGTAAATCTACATTTCCAGCCAAAGATTGTGAATGAATCTTTTAAGTGAACGAATCATTCTCTCCAAAAAGTATCTCTCTTTTGAAACACAACTGCTTTTCTACCTTTAAAGAATGGCAATAACACAAGATATAGTCGTTCTTGAACAAACTGAATGAATTGTGCCATCTCGGTTGCAAAGGAGAATCTGCTGAACAACTGAATGCTCGTAATTAATCAAAATGACAAATGTAATTAAAACTTTTTTCTATAGCTGGATCAAACTCTGGATCATACTCAGCAGGTCACAAAATGGAAAAAAACGATAAACGATAATTCTGATTTAATTTGTCTAAACACACTTTTTAATTTAATTTAATTTGTTGACATGCAAATTTTAATAAACAATGATGAGACTTTTTTTTAGTCAACTGTTGACTATTGTTTAACAGAAGGATTCAATGACTCACTCAAAACACACAGACAAACCTACTGACATAATGTAACCTGCAGAAACTGACCGAATCAGTGAATTAATCTTTTTGTTGAACTGATTCAAATCACTGACCTGCTTAAAGGGGTCATGAACTGCATTATTTTATTATCTCCTTGGGTGCACTTATAATGTTAGTATGATTTTTATATCAAAAATTGTCATAATTTAGAAATAAAAGGCATTTTTCCTACCCTGATTTTAGCGCTCTGTTTTAAGGGGCGTGTCTTCTGTGAGACTTCAGTGTAAACGCCCACCGCTGTGATTGGCTGACATCTTTGCATATGGAAATTGCTAAGTATTACATGAGGAATTCTCTCGTTTTTACTATGACATATTCTCCAAGTTTACTAATCATGAAAGTGTTGATTATGGCATTATATTTAGATCGTGGCATGAAAGGTTGCAGTGATGAACATGTAGCCGATCACAGACATGTTGTTGAGCGCATGAAAGCAGTGATCTCGTCATTGTAACTCAATTTCTGCACACTAACGAATGCTTTCATCATAACTAACAGCACAAACACAATGTAAATAAGAGATTTGTTGATTCTAACAGGAGTTTTGGCGCGAGTCCAGAACTGTCACTGATAAACTCGTGCTGTTTGATTGACAGCTCCAGCGATTATAAAGGGAGCGTTCTTTGATCGCTTTCTATATATAATTTAATCACAGTTTAAATAACAGATTATTTTCATTCTACTAAGAGAAACAATGTGAAGTTGACCGTTTAGTCACTGGTTTGATTTACTGACAATAAATGATTTAGAGACAAAAACATCTGACTGTAGGCCTACATGAATCATTACATATCAGAAATCACTGGTCACTGGTGATTTTGGTTAAACATGTAAACATTATCCGTACATATCAAACGATCTGTAACAAAGCAATAGTGACACAATAAAAACTTTTTTTACTCACATAAGTGTGTTGTACCGTTCCTGTCGGATCCAACAGAAGGCACAGCATAGTTTTTTTAATTTCAGGCTCTCAGCAAATCCAATGCAGCCACTGTGTTTTTCCACAGCCTGACACTGCACAACATTTTGCGCTCTTCAAAGGCATGTTAATCGCTTAGTCGTTCGATCCAGTGTTAGCGTCACGTCTGTTATTTACCTACTACTACTTGTCGTGCTTGAATCAGTGGGCAGAGCTATACTGAACTTTAGGGTTTGTGATGTCGTGATGAACCCGGGAAGAAGCTTGTTGTAGTCCCTACCAGCCGTTTGTTGTAGTCCTTAAAAAGTGATTTCTGTAAAGGAAAATATCTCCCTTTACGTTGAGCTTTGAGCGTCGTAACTTTGCAGATGTTGTTTATGCTCAAACAGCAACATTACACACTAACTAAAGTTAAAAAGTTAAAAGGACCCCTTTAAGTCAGTGTCAAAACACTGACCTGCTAAAAATACATAATGGATTTTTTATTTTTATTTTTTTTTTTCATTTAGCAGTGTGATTAAGAATGAAAATTGATTTTGATTTTGATTATGTCAACAGAATATGCTCAGAATGCATTGGAACTGACTGCCTTGTTGTGTCTCTGGAAAATGGCGGCTTTCTCTACAAAACAGATTGTAGAGTAGAAGTAAATTTACTCATTTGAACAAATACAACTCATTCTGATGTACCTTTAGAGGTGAATTAATGTGCAATCTTCCCTGACATTTGCATAAAACACAAGCTAAAGTGAACATTACAGCAACTACAGTGCGAAAGAGAGCAATCATGACTTTTTCATGTTTGACATTTTGAAGGTTCAAAATTGTCTGCTACCATTTGCTTTGAAGAACATCCATTCCCACATCAAATCTGAAATACATTTGGTGATTAAGGTGGTATAATGGTAGAACTGATATAGGCATTTCAGTACATTTTAGCTATATTTTCTTGTTCCTCAGGAATGCTTGAAACCAACAGCAGCAATATAGATATCTTCTCTTCAGTCTCCTCTCAAAAAGCATCAAATGCCTCAAGATCATATATGGCATATGAATGCAGTGCAATCCGCATGCCTCTTTGCTCCCAGAGTGGAAAAAAGCAGATCAATAGCCCCGAGGCAGAACTTGTTGCCTTTAAATTACTGGTCACCAGAGCCGTCAAACATTGTAGAAAGCAATAGCTTTCTGAACACATGCAAATACTCAGTTTTTGCCTGAGTAAAGGCACAAAGTGTGTGAGTCAGAGATGTTGTGACTGTCGTCACAGCTCTCTCAGAGGGATGACTAAGAAGAACAATCATTTTAGGCCCTGTCAACACATGCTTGTCCATTTTAGGTGATGCCACCTTCCGTCAACAAGTTTTTCCCATAAACACTGGCAGACAGCCAGATATTCACATTGTGAGCTGACATTTACAGAAGTAGTTCATAATTCATTAGTCATCATCACCCAACAAGGTTTTGAAATAGTAAGGCAGGTATATAACTATATATAAATAGCGATACTGTACATTCAATAATTGTTTTGCTCTTTTCTCGAACCGTTACATTAGAACGGAAACTAGTGGCTGTGCTAATGCACTACATTTGCATCCAATAAGCAAGTTCAAGCCTGATAGTGAAAGGTGTGGGGTTGGCAGCAAACCACCAAAATTCAAATCCTTTTTATGTTGTTTAACACATTTTTCTCAATCGGCCTGATGTACCAAGCTTACAGATCCAAAGACAAGCAAAATTTAATCCAAAGACAAAGGCACATTCCATGAATATTGTATATTTAGGTGTCCGATGATTGTTTTAAGCATTAGAGGCAAAATCACACTGTTTTTTTTTTTTTTTTGTAGTGAGAAGAACTAACAGAAATGTTAAACTTTTAACACAACATTAACTTTGCATGAAACATACAGGGTTAGTTTACCGAAAAATTTAAATTATCCCATAATTTACTCACCCTCAAGCCATCCTAGGTGTATATGACTATCTTCTTTCAGACAAACACAATCGGAGTTATATTAAAAATATTCTGGCTCTTAAAGGCTTTATAATGGGAGTGAATGGTAACCAATATTTTGAAGCCCAAAAAAGCATATCCATCCATCATAAAAGAAGTGATTACAGTCTATAAAGTTATGAATATGGATATTTTTCTTACAAAAACCCATCACTTCGCTTCAGAAGGCCTTTATTAACCCCGTGGAGCCATATGGATTACTTTTATGATGGATGGATGTGCTTTTTGGGCTACAAAATATCGGTTACTTTTAATATAACTTCAATTTTGAATATTTTCTTTAATTTATGAGAAATATTTATCAATACTGATAACATATCCATATTTATAAAGTATAACTTGGTGCCCATTTGACCTGATTAGGCAAAATTTTGTTTAATTTAGACTAATTGCATAACCTGGTTACCAAGTCTGTAATAAAATAAGAATTTTGTCTATTTAATTATGCTTATTCATAGAAAATTGCAAAATCATATAAATCAGGGTTTGAACCTGTATTTTGAAACAAATGTCCCAAAACTTTGTAATAAAGGTTACAAAAATTACAGTCTTTTGAAGGTGAAAAGAAAATCAGCTCATAATATTTATTTTGACAATGATTTTCTTTTTTTAAATCCTATAAAATGTCTATCCTATTCATGAAAAGTGCCCCCAAATAACATTAAAAATGCATTAGACTCCATATTGATTGTCTGCTCAGTGTCCTTATGGATACGTGGGCGCTTTATTCTAGTTTAGTGCTAATGTGCCACACACAAGTGTTTGTCTCACACACATTCTGATGACAAAACGTGGTTTGCAGGCTTCCTCCCACTCCTCTGTTTCCTGTGTGATCAGAAAAGACGTGTGGTTTCATTATTAAGAAAGCTAATAACAGAACAATTGAGAAAAGCGAGTCATGCCGGAAAAGCAGTTGAGCACAGGTTTAAGCATGTTCATTCTGGAGCTGAAATGGATCTCAACAAGTTTTTGCATCATGTTCCAAACGGTGATGAGATACTGGCCAAGAAAGCCATTGGAAAATAAACCAATTAAGAACAAGGGAAAAAAAATAAACAAATGGCCTGAGATCACACAGAAAAGACTGAAAATGTAGAGTACATGTGTAAACGTTTAGGAAACTGTACAGAATGAGTCATGCAAGTATGACCCATGAACAAAATGGCACAAATGGAGGAAAAGATGTATTATGCGCAAAAAGATTGCTAATTTACATCTAGTAAATTCTTAATGTGAACTAATGAAGTCATAAGCTGGCTAAAATAAGCTAGAAAGAAGAACAGTGCAATGATTCAAGGGTGAGTAAGGATTCTTCTCGCTCTAGTCTAAGACTTTACAAGAAGGTAAAAATAGAGCGACGGTGCCTGAGGGGGAAATCAACATTCGGCAGTATGGCCATGTAAAAGCTACCACTGAACTGCTGGAACTCTTGCAATCGCAGTGATCAGAACATTAGTCATCCATCAAGGTTCCTGTCTCTCACTGCCTGCTTCATTTTCACATCATCACTCTCTAAACTTTAAGGAATTAACATTGTAGCAAGTGTTTAGGCATTTGAGACCGAAACCATATAGATTCTATTGCTATAGAACATAACAGTGACTGGAAACTGGTTCTGCAGTATTGGTTCTTGGAAGCATTTGTCTCATTTTTTTTCCTAGGGATTAAAAAAAAAATCGAATTAAAGAATTCTAAGCCAAAACCAAAAGTATCTGAAAATCAGAGTAGAGGATAAAAGCTACCAAACGCTTCAGCACTCAACAGAGAAATTCTTATTATCACAAAATTGAGAACTGTAGCAAAAGAACTTAGCAGTGAACTCCCACTGCCATTAGCTTAATCAATGGTGTAATCAAATAAAAAGTGATAGTAAAATATAAAACTATTCATTTATAGTAGGGCTGCAACAACTTTTCGATAAAATTGATTATAAATACAACGTCTGGAAATGGCAAAAACTGCAAAAATTTTGCAGAGAAAATTCGAAATATCTGACTTCCTATTGGGTTTTCAGATTTTGCTCCCAGGGGCTTTTTTGTAGGTATTGGGCTGTTACAGTACATGTGTGTACCAAATTTTATACTTGAATGTGAAACATAGCGCGAAGGGCGCTTAATTGAAATTTTGTAGGTGGCGCTTGAGCCATTTTGGCACACCTAATTCTGAAACCCAAATTAGATGTACATTTTCACCACTTCTGACGCGTGTGCAAAGTTTCATGAGTTTGAGCATGTTTAGGCCCTCAAAAAATGCGATTCATTTCGAAGAAGCAGAAGAATTGACTAAACAATTACAATTGGGTCCTCACACCATCGGTGCCCTGATGACCCATTTCTATGGACAAAACGCATATGGAAAATAGCAGAGGACACAGAGAGAGCTGCTCCGGGAAAGGTACGTGATCCAAGTTGTCCGAAACATACTTGCTTTATATTTACGAGCGCTTCAAACAAAAGCATTTAGCATTTACGGCATCTTTCCATCTGACAGTCGGATAATGCTTGCGTGTAAAGGGACCACTTTGTCAAAAGTTAATACAACCTGCATGTGCAACCACTAACAAAAAAGTAGCATGCCTCCATAGTTTTGTATGCTTTCATTTGTTTTCTGGAGTTGAAGGATGTCCGTGTCTGGTTGCATAAAGCACCTTAAGTGTAATTTTCCTTAGTATAACATATGTTTTGGAAAATTAGTGTTACACGGAGCGAGCAGGTTCATTCCAAGTCTTACAAGACATGATGAGCCACTTTATATGATAAACCCTATCTGTAGTAACAAATAACGTGTCCATGGCAAAACCTGGGTCGCTGTCGTGAAACTCTTAGCGGTTTACATTTACATTTACATTTATGCATTTGGCTGACGCTTTTATCCAAAGCGACTTACATTGCATTACACTATACATTGTATCTGAGTATGTGCAATCCCTGGGATCGAACCCATGACCTTGGCATTGCTAGTGCCACGCTCTAACCACTGAGCTACAGGAAAGGTTTAAGGCATTATATCAAAGACTTCATATGCAACACCCTTAAGTCATTCCCAATAGGTAAGGGGAAATCAAACCTTAAGTCTCATACCTAAGGGAAAAACTTGAGGTGCTTTACGAAACCGGGCACTGAAGAAGTTGCTTACAGTCTCGATGACTGTAGATATTCCAATTCAGTAGAAAAATCGCTCCTCTTTATAAGTAAGGATTACATCCAACATATGTGATTTTCTGTTAATACCTCTCTTGTAATAGTATCTAAACCAGTAAGGACTTTCCTCCATCTCATCCATTCTGCTTTTCACTTCCTGCCCTCCATCTGCATTTCCATCAGAATCACGTGATTGCAAACAAGCTATTCTGACAACAAGCGTCTTGTTAAACTTCACTGACTTCAATGAACGAGCGACGGTGCGCGCATGCGCGTCAAACAAACGGAGCGCAGTAATTCGGACTGAAATACACATTTTGCTAAAATATTTTTGTTAGAAATTATGTGTAGGTTTAAAAATATACATGTAACACAAGTAATCATAATAAATAAACTTGATTTCCTTTGAAAGGAGGGTCAAGCGAGTCATGATAAAAATGATAAATAGAAAAAATAAACATTTTCCAAATTACAGATAATAAAATTAATAAAAATTATGGGAAGATGATGCCTATAGACAAAGTGGTTATTGAAACTTGATTCCTGTAGCTTCAACTGATGTTGTTACACTGCCAGGACTCAAAACACACAAGCCCCTTTCACAAATGCAGTCTTTACTGGTAAATTACCATTTAGAGCTGATGTATGAATGATATGAGAAGTTAGAGCAGTTTACAGCAAGCCCCACTGCTTTTAATTGGTTTTCTACCAAAAATATTGTAAATGTGCTAGACGGACGTTTTTTTTCCACATATCAACGTTGCGGCTCTCTAGTTAGTATTGCATATACCCAGGCAACACATGAGAAGCACTGGCAACACGTACCAGCCCACTTCGAGCACTGCGTATACTTACTATTGTAACTATTATGCATCTCGTGTTTTTAAGAGCAAAATCATCATGTATGATCATCCACTTACTATGGAAGCTTGTTTCCGCCATAGAATAAAACTAATTTACGGAGCCCCGGACTTGACATGCAGGAAAAAAAATAACAAAATAGTAGGCTAAATCGTGCGCACGATTTACTATTTCGTTCCCTCGATTTATAAATCATGCACATGATTTATAAATCGAGGGAACAAAATAGTAAATCGTGTGCACATTTTAGCAAATCGTGCGCACGATTTAGTAAATTGAGGGAACGAATTAGTAAATCGTGGGAACGAATTAGTAAATCGTGCGCACGATTAAATTTTTTTTCTTGCATGTCATGTGCGGGGCTCCGTACAAATTGAAAAGATAATTGCAATTTTTTTATCTCGCAATTCTGACTTTACTTCTCAGAACTTTATAACACGTAATTGAGACTTTCTTTCATGCAATAACAATTGCGAGTTTCACAGATCAGGCCTCTGCGTTATCAAACTTCTTCAAGAGAGATTGAGATGCTTCTACAGCTGAAAAGTGCTCCTCTCACTGAAAGCAGCTAAGGTTATTTTACTTAATTATGTCATTTAAAGAGTCAGCAGCCTGCCAACACTTTACACCCAAGAGGGAAAGGGAAAAGAGCGAGGGAGAGCCAGTGAAGGAGACAAGCTGTAATTTTGTTTGACAAGCTGTTTTATGGTCAGACAGGACCTCTTTTTCAGCCCCTATCTGAAAGAAACTCTTGCTTCTTCAAGGTCATATTCTGGAGCTTCTCTGTCTGAGTGGTCACACAAACGTACATACAGTGGGTACGGAAATTATTCAGACCCCCTTAAATTTTTCACTCTTTGTTATATTGCAGCCATTTGCTAAAATCATCTAAGTTCATTTTTTTCCTCATTAATGTACACACAGCACCCCATATTGACAGAAAAACACAGAATTGTTGACATTTTTGCAGATTTATTAAAATCACATGGTCCTAAGTATTCAGACCCTTTGCTCAGTATTTAGTAGAAGCACCCTTTTGATCTAATACAGCCATGAGTCTTTTTGGGAAAGATGCAACAAGTTTTTCACACCTGGATTTGGGGATCCTCTGCCATTCCTCCTTGCAGATCCTCTCCAGTTCTGTCAGGTTGGATGGTAAACGTTGGTGGACAGCCATTTTTAGGTCTCTCCAGAGATGCTCAATTGGGTTTAAGTCAGGGCTCTGGCTGGGCCATTCAAGAACAGTCACGGAGTTGTTGTGAAGCCACTCCTTCGTTATTTTAGCTGTGTGCTTATGGCATTGTCTTGTTGGAAGGTAAACCTTCGGCCCAGTCTGAGGTCCTGAGCACTCTGGAGAAGGTTTTCGTCCAGGATATCCCTGTACTTGGCCGCATTCATCTTTCCCTCAATTGCAACCAGTCGTCCCGTCCCTGCAGCTGAAAAACCCCCCCACAGCATGATGCTGCCACCACCATGCTTCACTGTTGGGACTGTATTGGACAGGTGATGAGCAGTGCCTGGTTTTCTCCACACATACCGCTTAGAATTAAGGCCAAAAAGTTCTATCTTGGTCTCATCAGACCAGAGAATCTTATTTCTCACCATCTTGGAGTCCTTCAGGTGTTTTTTAGCAAACTCCATGCGGGCTTTCATGTGTCTTGCACTGAGGAGAGGCTTCCGTCGGGCCACTCTGCCATAAAGCCCCGACTGGTGGAGGGCTGCAGTGATGGTTGACTTTCTACAACTTTCTCCCATCTCCCGACTGCATCTCTGGAGCTCAGCCACAGTGATCTTTGGGTTCTTCTTTACCTCTCTCACCAAGGCTCTTCTCCCCCGATAGCTCAGTTTGGCCGGACGGCCAGCTCTAGGAAGGGTTCTGGTCGTCCCAAACGTCTTCCATTTAAGGATTATGGAGGCCACTGTGCTCTTAGGAACCTTAAGTGCAGCAGAAATTTTTTTGTAACCTTGGCCAGATCTGTGCCTTGCCACAATTCTGTCTCTGAGCTCTTCAGGCAGTTCCTTTGACCTCATGATTCTCATTTGCTCTGACATGCACTGTGAGCTGTAAGGTCTTATATAGACAGGTGTGTGGCTTTCCTAATCAAGTCCAATCAGTATAATCAAACACAGCTGGACTCAAATGAAGGTGTAGAACCATCTCAAGGATGATCAGAAGAAATGGACAGCACCTGAGTTAAATATATGAGTGTCACAGCAAAGGGTCTGAATACTTAGGACCATGTGATATTTCAGTTTTTCTTTTTTAATAAATCTGCAAAAATGTAAACAATTCTGTGTTTTTCTGTCAATATGGGGTGCTGTGTGTACATTAATGAGGAAAAAAAATGAACTTGACCGAGCAAATGGCTGCAATATAACAAAGAGTGAAAAATTTAAGGAGGTCTGAATACTTTCCGTACCCACTGTATATATATATATATAACTTTAGATTCATTATTACATAACTAATATATAAAAGTCATGTGTAACAGTTTAGTCTACAGCTCTAATAATAATAATAATTGTTCTGCCCTTAAACATCTCTCTGCAGCATGCAGTTTGTCTTCTTCCTATATGGCTTATTATAAAATATGAGGAATGGTAAATGTAATCACCCTGCAATAAAACCACAGGACAATGTCATCCAAGTTGCTATTACAAGGACAACTGACAGCAATGACAACAGTCGCAATATTTCACTACATTGATATTTATATTCATCAATCAATTCATGCAGCTCTCAGGGCCAGTTATAGACTGCTGTACCGGTTAACTGATACACCAAAAACCTTTTGAACTCACACAAACCCTAAATACAAAACAGAAAGCTTCTGTTTAATAATCAATAAAATACGTGAACTGGAATTTAATGAAGATGTCATAATGTGATAGGTTTGCCCTCAGAAATGGGACTTTAGACAATTTTTGTATTATTATTTGCAACCTCGAAAAGTCTCTAATCTCTAGATCAGTTCCATTGTGCATAAGGCCGTTTACAAGTAAGAATTTAAATGGTTTATGTGTCATATTAGAAATCACTAAAAATCTCACATAAGTCCTATAATTTGTAGAGAAGATTACCACTTCCTCACATCAAAGACAAACAAACGGGTGGTTTGGTTAACCAACATTAGGTTATTTTTAAAAGCAGCTTGAGGTACCACAAAAATTATGATTGTTTTTAAAAACTTCTACCACTCGATCCACCTCCTCTGATGTTGTTCAGACAAACAGGTAGTTCCACCCCAAATTCACACCAGAGGCTGAGCCAAAAGTAAAACTATAAAAAAAAAGACAAACGACTGTAAAAATGATTTAAACATATATACTGCATCATATTAATTATCAACATGATCAAAATTTTGGTGAAAAATGTGTTGTTACACAATCTACCACATCATCTGATTGATAGTTTATACTTTTTTAGCACGTCTTTCCGCACTCACGGCCTAAGCAACTACCACTTTCAGTAAAAACATCATAAAAGTAATCCATGATATGACTCCTTTGTGTTGGAGATTAATATTTTGTAATTAAAGTGGTAACTTGTGTTTTTTTGTGCAGCACTTCATAAAATTGAGGTTAAACCACTGGAGTCACATGGATTACTGTAATGATGTCTTTACTACCTTTCTGAGGCTTGAAAGTGTCAGTTGCATAGGCTGTCAATGGAGGGACAGAAATCTCTCAGATTTCATTAAAAATATCTTAATTTGTGTTCCGAAGATAAATGATTTTGGAATGACATGAATTAATGACAGAATGTTTATTTTTGGGTGAACTAACACTTTAAGTAATTAAATTAATATCATAAACAGGTTTTACTGGGTTTACAGGTAGGCAAGATGTAAGTGTTATAAAAATAAATTATAAACTTCACATTTTTGTTGTTAAATCCTCCAATAAATGGGTCCCAATTAAGTTCTTTTTGCCATAAACTTATTTTTTTTTAAGAGAGCCAAAATTATTTTTGCGGTAATCAACATTATGGCACAAATGCTGTCGATTGAGCTTAAATTGTAAAACCCAGACAATTTCCTTTTAAGCCTCTGACATTAGATAATGTTGCAACAGGGCAGGATTAATCACATGGGCAATTGGGCACTACGTTCAGGGGACACCATACAGGGTTGTATAAATATTTTAAAATAGAGGGATATGTGGTGCAATGGCCAAAGATCAGAAATATCTGTTTTTTATAACATACTTTGCACTGTCAGTCATGTTGGATCAAATAAGTATATATGAGTACACTGTCATGATGCTTCTCATGCACATCACGTAAAGTCAGAACACATTGTGTAATCTGCCACTGTCAATTTTACATTATCATAATCTGAGGTTCAAATCAGATCAAAGTGCATCAACAACAATCTTTTCACTCTTTGTTTCCTTAAAGCTTTCTTTCTGTTCCAATTATTTTGAGCAGCACAAGCAGTACCCGAAGTTATAGGTACCTTTCTCAAGGTCTTTTCTGAGATCAGCACTCAGCATGGGCTCATTCTGGAGATCCAGAGTTTTAATAATGCCCTGTCAGAAACAAGGAGTCGCAACTCATGTAATTTGTCCTCTTCATGGTAACTTTTAACAGAGCCTATTTTTGGAGGGCTTCATACTTTTTCCTGGCACCGATGACAAGCTGTGCTCTGATGAAATATTGAGATGCTACAATTTCCCAGACTGTTAATAAAATATGCATCATCCACGCTGAGCTGCAAATTGCTCTGTTCCTGTGCTGCATGGGAGACAGTATAAGACTGTAAAGACATTTTTGTTAATGACACTATAATTTACAGTTCTCAACAATTCTGTACACACTGCAATTGAGAATCTAATGTTTTAGTAAGCAGTGTTGGGGAACGTTAGTTTTAAAAATAATTCATTACTTTAAAAAAATACTAGTAACTAATTGCGTAATTAGTAAAAACTTGCGTTACTTTTTATGGAAAGTAATAGGGTTGCGCAGTATACCGGTACGGGAAAATACCAATATATATTTTATTTCAAACGGTACGATATCATTATTTTTGCAAGCGAAAGTGTTGTAGCTCGCTTATAGAGCGAACGAGATGTCTTTTGAAGGCAGAAGAAATTTGCTCATTTTGAGATAGAGAGGTAGATGCAGTATTGTTGAAATTACTGTGTATGGTATTGATTTACTACGGTATTAGATTGTGGAACCGTACTGTACCGAACCGAAGCCAAAATTCTGTTATCAAGCCATCATTAGAAAGTAATGCATTTTATTACATTTGCCTTACTTTTACTCACCTGGGCTAGGCTTGCTTGTGGGTTTTTTAATAACAAGAATTTCTGGCAGATATATAAAGTCAAATGAATAAGCCTCAGGCTGAAGGAAATGCAAATTCATGCCTGTACAGTAGAGAGCGGTCACATGCTCATATTTATGTTTATACTCAACGCCTCTGGCACCTTTACTCCAAATTTTTCTCAACATGGGGACAAGAGAGCTGTCAGTCAATAAATGGTAAAACAAAGTAATTTGCATTACTTGTTTGAAAAAGAAACTCAGATATTTTGCTGTAAATTTAAAAGTAATGCGTTACTTTACTAGTTAGTTAAAAAAAGTAATCTGATTATGTAACTTCCCAACACTGCTAGTAAGACAAATAAGAGTGTCCATGTTAAAAGAAAATTTTTAAAAAGTAGCTTAAAACTAGGGATGTGTGAGACTAGTCGACTAAACAATACTGCTGCTGCTAGTGAACACTGGAAATACAGTACTAGTCATCTTTTTTTGCACATTAAGGCTCGTTACACTACTGGTTATGAGGGAAAATAGCCTTGATTAATTTTCGGCATTAAAAATTAAGCATTTCTTGTGCTTTTACTACCTATCACGTGTGCAAGTACTTTTCATACACACAAGTGGTGTTAACAAACAAAACCTTGTCAAATGCTGATTAACGTCGACTAACTTTTATATGAGAAATTCTGTATATAATATGCTATTGAGTTAGTCCTGCACTGGAATGAATCAATAGGTAGTATATATATATTAATGTTGATTAAGTGAAAGCTTAAGTTGCTCGTAATGATAATGCATTTAAGCGCATTGCATATATTATATAAGTACATATATTTTGCAGCGGCATTCAATATGGGATCTGACTATTTGATTCATTAGATAATTCAAATGGATTGCATATACAGACTTTTTTAGGTTAATGTATGTTTAATTTGTATTTTAATGTATTTTTGAATGAATCCAAAACTGACTGAGATGGATTATACAGCATACTATTACCCCAAAACATGACAAGAGCATCAAACTATGACATTTTTACATTTACAAACAAATTTAAATCGAGCTTCAATCTCATCTGTGAAGGGGAAGACTTAGAGAAGGCTGAACGGCATCTGACACGGAGTGAGAGAGGGTAAATCTCATATCTCATATCCTCTAATAAGCTGTAGTTGACCAATTTAGCACACTCATCTTATGATATTGACGTACTTAATGCATGTATGACCAACCGGATTTCCACTATCGACTGCAGCTCATGAATGAAAATACCAAGGGAAATGGAGCCAGTTCATTATGCTTGCCCTGTTTGTAGCAAACGAGAGAGCTACAGGATTTAGAGAAACAGTCCAATTGCATTATCTCTGGCATGCACACTGTCTAGAATGCTTCAGAGAGAGCCAGGGATGCTCCCTTCCAAAGAAATATCACAGGAGGGTAGAGGGGAGTAGCAGACGCTTAAGAGAGGACATCGACTGATGTTGTAATTCAATATTCAAACTTTTCAACTTCAACTGTCAGGTCTACCGATCAATTCCATCTGGTGGATCTCTAAACAACAACAACACCAAGCAACAGCATTAACACTATTGTATGTTCAACAGGAAGCAATGTCAATTATTTAAAAGTTATTTTAATATTTTATTGTGTTGCATGCATAAATTATTTGACTGCCATTCAAGGGATAAATCACCATAAAATAAGAATAATAATAATTTATTCACCAGACCTGCATTGCTTTCTTACTTTTGTTTAACACAACAGAAGACATTTTTTTATCCTTAAAATCAAGTCAATGCGGTCCAAAGATGTTTGGGTGCAAATGTTATTAGAAATATCATCTTTTATGTTTAAATGCATACAGGTTTGGAATGAGGGCAAGTATGATGATGATTTTTATTTTTGGATGAACTATCTCTTATAACGCAATAATTATTTTTAGATGAGCTTGAGACTTACCATTTAATGATATGGTTTGCTAAAGGATTATTTCACTTCAGAATTAAAATTTCCTGATAATTTACTCACCCCCATGTCATCCAAGATGTTCATGTCTTTTTTTCTTCAGTCGAAAAGAAATTAAGGTTTTTGATGAAAACATTCCAGGATTTTTCTCCATATAGTGGACTTCAATGGGGTTCAACGGGTTGAAGGTCCAATGTCAGTTTCAGTGCAGCTTCAAAGAGCTCTACATGATCCCAGACGAGGAATAAGAGTCTTATCTAGTGAAACAATCAGCCATTTTCTAAAATAAATGAAAAATGTTTATACTTTTTTTAACCTCAAATGCTCGTCTTGCACTGCTCTGCGATACGCCACGCATTACGTAATCACGTTGGAAAGGTCACTTTCCAACATAGGTGGAAGTCCCGATGCAATGTCTACAAAGTGAACGTGCAAAGATTAAGCTAAACACCCTTTACAAAAAAAAGGTAAAACAACAATGTCGGATGATTTTGAAGTAGGAGGAGAACATTTGTTTTTCGCCCCTACCGCGGTAGTTCTGCCTACGTCACATGTACCTTTCCAACGTGATTACGTAATGCGTGGCGCATCCCAGAGCAGAGCATTTATGGTTAAAAAGTATATACATTTTTATTTTTTTTTAGAAAATAAGTGATGGTTTCTCTATATAAGACTCTTATTCCTCGTCTGGGATCGTGTAGAGCTCTTTGAAGCTGCACTGAAACTGACATTTGGACCTTCAACCCGTTGAACCCCAGTGAAGTCCACTATATGGAGAAAAATCCTGGAACATTTTCCTCAAAAACCTTCATTTCTTTTCAACTGAAGAAAGAAAGACATGAACATTTTGGGTGAGTAAATTATCAGGAAATTTTAATTTCGCAGTGAACTAATCTTTTAAGACCAATTACATAATTTAATGGCAATAGTTTGCATTGAGCAAAAAAAAAATAATAATGTAAGCAACAGTTTCAGAAATGTTAGTGATCTTTGCAACCAAACAGGTTAAACCAAAATATTTATATTTATATTAATACATGTCTATTTTTTATAGTTCTTCCATAATAATTAGTTCTGCATAATATTGGCCACTTAATATTAATTGCTATCAATGTCTGTTCAAGTAAAATCAAGTGTCCTCTATAAAAATACATATTAAAATGACAAAAAAAGAAATACACACTTTTTAACAATTGTAGGACCCACATGTATAATGATCCAAAAACATCACAACTGCACCATTCTACGATTGTTTCTTTGCTTGGTTATCTCATATATTACGATGACAAAAAGAAAGACAAGTAAAACGTGCTCTGTGATGTGATGTTGCAGAAAAACAAACAATATCGCATAAAGTCAACTGGTTGCGGTACCACCAAAACAGCTACGAGCTCTGATTCGCAAGAAAAGATTCAAAGACTCGATTCTTCTTGCCCTCGCTTCTATTGTACTGGAGTGGACACACGAAAGCTTCATTCAGCGTTTAATCAGCGGCAAATTCAGAAGACAGAATCACTGTGTGAGACTTTAAGAGTCTTATGTGAGGTTATGAGCGAATTAAATAAGGCTTTCGCTTTCAGCAAGACTTTTCCCTCTCAACCTCTATTGCAGTGAGCCACGAAACACCGAATACACCTCCCGTGAAGCTGCCAAACACGCGCACGCTCCAACTTTACGCGCTCGTCGTTCTTTACCTTTACAGGTCGCCTCTGGACAGACCGGGGGGAAACGAAGGGATGCGGCTGGAAGCGGCCTTTCGCTGTGGGTGCATGCAGAAGAGCGCGATGGAAATCCCGTTCAGAGTGCTTTTCGTTGTCCTCCTATAGGAACTCCGCCGCGGCGTTCTCGCGCTTTCTCTCTCTGGCTCTGCTGCTGCTCAACCTAGCGCTCGATGACGTCACCGCTGCCAGGGCTGGACTGCCCAGGGCGAGCACTGCTCGTGATTCAAGAGAAAGAGAGGATACAAGATTCACATGCATTGTCGATTTAATTGTTTGCAATGTGTTTCTGTGTACTAAAAACCCAGTGAGATCCAACCCAGACTCTCAAAAAAAAAAAAAAANAAAAAAAAAAAAAAAAAAAAAAAGTGTGAGAGTGTGTGTGTGACCCTGGACCACAAAACCAGTCATAAGGGTCATTTTTTTTTAAATTGAGATTTATACATCACTTGAAAACTGAATAAATACGTTTTCCAATGATATATGATTTGTTGATATTTGGCCGAGATACAACTATTTGCAAAGCTGTCTTGTCCAAATGAAGTCCTTAGCAATGCATATCCACTCACAAAAATACATTTTTGATATATTTATAGTAGGAAATTTACAAAGTATCTTCATGGAACATGATCTTAACTTAATATACTAATGATTTTTGGCATAAAAGAAAAATCGATAATTTTGACCCATACAATGTATTGTTGGCTAAATATACCCGTGTGACTTATGGCTGATTTTGTGGTCCAGGGTCACATATTCACACTATTCAACATAAATCAGAAGAAGAATCAGACTCAGAAAGAGCTTTATTGCCAGGTATGTTGTTTACACACACTACGAATTTGTTTTAGTGACAGAAGCTCCACAGTGCAACAGAGTGACAGCGACAAGACACGACACATAATAAAAAGAATAAAATAATAATATACAAATTTACAAGATAGACAAAGTGCAAAAAAAAAAAAAAAACAATATATAATATAGACAATTGTATGTACAGTTATGTGTGCAAATTTGAAATATAATAAGTTTTATTATATACTATATATTTATTATATGAAATATAATAAATATATATTATTATGTAAATAAATATAATAAATTTACATTATACATCATGTTTTTCTCTCTCTTACTGTATTTAACAAAATATTTTGGAATTTTTAAACAATTTAGTTCAGTTCACAGTAGGCAAAATTCAAATGAGGCTTCATTTTCCTAAAATGATATTGTAAACACAAAACCAAAACTACATTGTTTCAGGACTTGTTTTAAATTTCATTGTTCTTTTTACCTTCATACTTTTTACATTACAAAAGTATTATGTCACAACATTCAAAATACTTAATAAATCTGATTTATTGCAGTAAAAGGTAATGATCTATTGGTTTAAAACTTAAAGTTGATTCAGTGCGTCTGTATGACTTTGATAGCAACGTCTGAAATAGATTAAATATAGTTTTACAAAAAAAAAAAAATATATATTTTTTTATTATTGCTGTTGTGTTCAGTTAAAGAGAATATGTTTCAGGAAATGTCTGACCAACAGTCTAACCAAAAATCTAACCAACAACACAATAATATGTGTGATGTGACAAGTTATTGCACGGTCCACATGCTTTTTAATATATATATATATATAAACTAGATAGAATAGAAATAGAATATAATTGGAGGAGTTAGTAGGTTAGTA
>RJVU01051519.1:7733327-7759324 GCA_003731715.1 Anabarilius grahami | reverse complement strand
AATAATCTTTTTTTTTTTTTTTTTGTGGCAGAAACGGGCTCCATAAGAAAGTGTTAACCACTATACAAAGTTTCATGCCATTTGGACAAAGAGAATTTTTTTTAATTTTAGTAAACGTCATTTGGGGTCAATACGGAAGAGGATTAGGGCCAAGCAATAATAAAAAAAATAAAAACCATCTCGAGATTAAAGTTGTTAAATTTAGAGAAAAAAGTCGAGATAAAATGTTGAGAATAAAGTCATTAAATTACGAGAATAAAGTCATTAAATTACGAGAAAAAAGTCGTTAAATTACGAGTTTATTCTCAACATTTTATCTCGACTTTTTTCTCGAAATTTAACGACATTTTTCTTGTAATTTAATGACATTATTCTCGTAATTTAATGACTTTATTCTCCTAATTTAATGACTTTATTCTCCTAATTTAATGACTTTATTCTCCTAATTTAATGACTTTATTCTCCTAATTTAATGACTTTATTCTCAACATTTTATCTTGACTTTTTTCTCGAAATTTAACGAGTTTGTTCTCGTAATTTAATGACCTTTTTCTCGAAATTTAACGAGTTTGTTCTCGTAATTTAACGACTTTTTTCTCGTAATTTAATGACTTTATTCTCAACATTTTATTTCGACTTTTTTCTCGTAATTTAACGAGTTTAATCTCGAGATGGTTTTATTTTTTTATTATTGCTTGGCCCTAATCCTCTTCCGTAGGTCAAAAAGACCCCAAAGACCCTATAAGGGTTAAAGCTTTAAATTTTTTTTAGTTTTTAGTGTAAGTTTATATTTATAGCCAAATATATCAAACAAGAGGACTCTGATGTGATTGTTTATTAAATTATTGCTATTTTATTTATTTATTATGATTTTTTTTTTTTTGCAGTGTAGATCAACAAATCAATGACTAAGTCAAGTAGGCTATACACAAACATCAGAACATACTAAACATCTTACCTTATCATAGATTACTTTCACTATGAGTGAGCAGCTGGGACAGGTGGCCACTTCCTCACCATTCTCAAGATCCTCCTGAAGAACAGAACTTTCATCTTGACAAAACATCTCTAGATAAACTCTCACACTCTGGAGTTTTGGTTAATGTCTTGTAGTTCTTCGATTACAGATTCAAATACAATTCATCTTCATATAAATCATATATAAATGTACACACATATAAATGGGAAAATAGATGAATCTGGTTATGAATAGTCAAGTAAAAACTTGCCTTCGTTATCGCGAACCTGTCACCACATGGACAAGGAAAATAATATGTTTCTGTTTCTTCATCATATTCAAAATCTTCTATTTCAACCTCGTCGTGAAATACCGTCATTTTAAATCAGTTATTGGTTAAAAACCCTCGCCGGTGCTGATTCAACAACAACATGCGGCTGCTGAGACACAAGCGGCGCACACATTTGACGTGATCAGCTGTTCACAATTTATCCACCAGGAGGAGACACATTTCTATCCACAGGATGCAACACAAGTCTCTTACAGCTAGTATATAGTTTGCTGTAACATTACAGTCGACCACATCTGGGGTTTTCAGTATCCATTGGGATATTCACCCTGCAATCAATGTTATCCAGTCACATGTGCATGCAGACCTTCCTAACCTTTCCAACGCAAGATCTGCTTCCATTTGAGTCATTATTGAGTTAGAACAGACTCAAAGACCTAGACAGCATTTTTTGGCATCAAACACTTACATACTTGGCAACAGGTTTTCACTCCTCCCATGTTCATCCCGAATTCTGTGAAAATCCAATGTTGTAATTTTGGGGAAGAATTAAGTTTAGTATCGAATTAGATTTTGTGATTTTCAAGCTTTCACTTACTCAACTGTGAGTCTCTGTGACGGAACTGGAGTAAAGGCTCAGAGACAAGCATTCATTCTTGCAATGCAAATGGGATTAATTGGTCAAATAGATTTGGGCTATTTGAGGAAAGAAGAACAAGATTTTCCCAAGAACTAAGGTTTCTTGAGGCCACATGCAGCAGATGCCATGAGAAGTACCTATTTGATATTAAATCCTGCATGCATGTTATTCACTGTTATTGAGAAGTAGTTGTATATTATAAAGCAAAATGCATTATTGCATGAAGGGAACATTAGTAATGACACAATGCATTTTATGTTTTATTTTCTTCTTTCAGTGCAAATCATAACAGTGGCTCATATCACCCCTGTGAACAAGTAAATCCCCCTTAAACCAGTTGGACAGCCGGAATAACTGCAACTAAACACTATGAGCTTATGCTTGAAGTAACTTAACCCGTTTTTCTTTGCAGAACTGCCTGAGAGATTGTGATAAATCTGAAATGCTCTTTCAGCATCTTGGCACCTCATCTCCAAGTCTATAGGCCTCTGCAAAACATTCATTTTTGTTTCTTTTAAGCCACTCAGATGTGGAATTGCTTATGGATCACTGTCCTGCTGCATCAATGCTCCTGTACGATATGACATTCTCTTTAAGATTTCTCTTGTATATTATCAGAATTCATGCATGTTCCAAAACATCCCCACAATCACTGTAAGATTTTTCTTGTGAATAAAGATTTTTGGAGAACATTTGACAGGAAAATACTAGACAAAATTTCATATTTAATTCAATGGCTGCGTCCGAAATCTTAAAAATGCTGCCTTCGGAGGACGCATTACACGCTAGGAAGGCATCAAGGCACGTTCCCAATCCAAAGTTAGCTTCACTTCCTGTCTCCTGAGATACCTTCATCTGATTGATTTTTGAAGGCAGCATAGATGTATCCTTCGCTGCCTTTGATATCCCACAATCCTGTGCTTTCCATTCTGTGACAGTTGAGCTAAAAAATAAAGATGGTGTCTGAAAGTTGCAGTTGGTGGTCAGTTTGTGTGTAAATGTACGTTTTGGCCAGCATTTTCCACTTCTGATGTCAAATCGAGAAATTACTATTGTAGTAACTTAATATCCACTTAGTTATCACCAAAACTCACTCTATTTTGCTATAGATCATTAAACCGTTACGAAGTCTGTCCGAAATCAGTTTCATGAGGTGCCTTCATATGCAAACTCTGCCTACAAACTCATTGCCTGATAAAGCAGTGAGGCTACAAGTCAGCTGCCTCACTGTCCCTAGAGTTAAACTTAAAGTGCTTTCGCTACCGCTGGACCAAAACTTTGGAATAGTCTTCCTCTTTACATTAGAAATGGCCATCCATCACTACTTTTAAAGGGGTCATGAACTGCATTGTTTTGTTGTTTTATAATATTTCCTGGGGTGCACTTATAATATTAGTGTAATTTTTACATCAAAAATTGTCATAATTTAGAAATAAAAGGTATTTTTTCTACCCTGATTTTAGCTCTCTGATTTGAACGCTCTGTTTTAAGAGGCGTGTCTGTGTAACTTCTGTGTAAACGCCCACTGCTCTGATTGGCTGACATCTTTGCATATAAAATAGCTAAGTATTACTCTCTCAAAAACTTAGCATGTTTTTACTATTACAGCTCTCAAGGTTAACTAATCATGTAAAGAGTTGATTATGGCATTATATTGAGATCGTGGCATGAAAGGTTGCAGTGATGAACATTGTAGCCGATCACAGACATGTTGCTGAGCGCATGAAAGCAGTGATTTCTGCACACTAATGAATGCTTTCATCATATCTAACAGTGCAAATTTTAACTAAGAGATTCGTTGAATAAAACAGGAGTTTTGGCGCAAGTCCAGAACTCAGTCACTGATAAACTTGTGCTGTTTGATTGACAGCTCCAGCGATTGTAAAGTGAGCGTTCTTTGATCGCTTTCTATTTATAATTTAATCACCTTTTAAATAACAAATTATTTTCATCCTACTAAGAGAAACAACGTGAAGTTGAGCGTTTAGTCACTGGTTTGATTGCAAAGAACATCTGACTGTACATGAATCATTAATATCAGATCAGGCATTAGAATGAACACAGTTACTGACATGTTGTTGCATTACCGTCGAGTCCATATCGTAAAAGTCTGTTTGCAAAGCCTGCGGCGAAATGTGATTCATTTACCAAAGAATCCACAGTGAAATCTAACGAATAGAAATAAATAAAGCTCAACTGAGACATTCACATTGTTGAAAATAAATAACCATATTCCTAGCATAGGATCCTTTGAAAGGTAATGTTATTTAGTCCTGTATCGCTCTTCTCTCCTCATCATCTCACTAACACACCAGTGGGCGGGGCTAACGTTGCAATGATGAAGTAGGCGTTGATTTCTTCTACGGAGGCGGAGTTTCACCTATGAGTCGTTCGGTGGGCCTGGTGTCAATAAAAGCTTTTATTGGACTAACAAGGAAGTTTTCAGTTCTGAAACATACAGGATATTCTTATATAATACGATGACCTCTTATATATCAAAAGCTCAAGGAAAAGTTGATTTCTCAATTAATGACCCCTTTACATACTATCTTAAGACATTAACATTCATATGTATGTTATTTTGTATGTTATAATGGTTTTTATTCACAACCTCAGTTGTGTTTAAATGTGCTCTACAAATAAACACTAAATGATTGATTGATTGATTAATCGATTGATTTTTCATCCACAGTATCATAATTTGTTCAAGTTTACTTTAGCATTTTCTATTCTAAAATGAAATACATATACAAAACACACTGGATCATCTTTTCTGTGGCAACAAGAAGAGACAGAGATCCTCGAAAGACTTTTATTCGTGCAAATGCGTAATAAGTCAAAGGACACAAACACAGAGGAGCGTTGTTTAGGGTGAAAAGAGTGAGACCCTCTGATGGAGTAATTGTATAACGGGTGTCAGCAGGGATTTGTTTGTGAATTAAGACCTGAGTGAACTTCAAAAGCTTGGTTAAAGATGCAATGAGTTTCTTAAACAGATATATTTTTAAATTAAAAACACTTAGGATAATATGCACACGTAACAAACACAAGATGTCTTTGTACATTAGCTTAGCAAAATATCATGGGCACAGATGTAAATGTATACCTTAACACAACAACAGATGAGTTTCAGTTCAAATGAAAGTCTTTCATCATTGACCTTGCATTCAACATAGGAAACCTTCATAAACATTTTTTTTTCACATGCTTCATGTAGTTTTGACCTTTTACTTTTTAGTAAAGAAGTCACTTAAACTAAGTTTCTGCCCTCTGTCATGTGCCCTTATCAATAATTAAGCACAGTTGTTTAAGTAGTCCATGATGTCTCTGTTAAAGTCAGTATAAGTGTGGTCCACCCCAAATAATTCAATATGAACACACAGAACAACAAGGAACTGGTTAATGTAATTTTATTACTAAGTTAACATCTTTGTGGTACACATCTATATTTTAAATGAAGGGACAGAACGTGCGCTTTCAAATTACATCATGGGTTAGATCAGGTCAGTGAATACCAAGCACATGCAACTTAGCTGGAAGTAAACATTTGATCTGTGATCATATGTCAACCGTAAGGGGTTAAAGATAAAGAAAGCTGTACGAGTATCATTTAGGACTGCATTCACATGGTTCAGACTATCTGTTCAAAATAAATTAAAAGAAACCTAGCATTGTGGATTTGTCCTTTAGTTTAGGGTCCAGCTCTCACTATGAACTAGTTGCTTATTAGCATGCAAATTACTAGGATATTGGCTGTTTATTAGTGCTTATAAAGCAGATATTAATGCCTTATTCTGCATGACCATATTCTATCCCTTCATCCTGCCTCATAGCTAAACTTAACAACTAGTTTAGTACCGAACCGTGACTTCTGTGTATTGTTACACCCCTAATAAAGACGCATTCATACTACATGAGAAAAACACAGCTGTTCTAAAATTCAATAATTGCCTTTTATATTGTCATTATACTGAAGCCAAAAGCAAATTTAATAACATTATCCTTAAATATGTTGTATCTTATTACTACCCGAATTAGGGAAATGTTGGGACATTTTTTCAATTTTAATAAAATGAAAACTAAAAGACTTTCAAGTCACATGAGCCAATATTTTATTCATAATAGAACGTAGATAACATAACAAATGTTTAAAGGGAGAAATTTTACACTTTTATCCACTAAATGAGCTCATTTCAAATTTGATGCATGCTACAAGTCTCAAAAACGTTGGCACGGGGGCAACAAATGGCTGAAAAAGCAAGAAATTGTGAGAACATTCTTCTGGGAGAACATCTAGCAACTAATTAAGTTGATATCAGGTCTGTAACATGATTAGCTATAAAAGGGATGTCTTAGAGAGGCAAAGTCTCTCAGAAGTAAAGATGGGCAGAGCTGTAAAAGAGTGTATATAAAGATTGTGGAAAACAATGTTCCTCAATGTCAAATTGCAAATGCTTTGCAAATCTCATCATCTACAGTGCAAAACATCATCAAAAGATTCAGAGAACCTGGAGAAATCTCTGTGCGTAAGGGACAAGGCCGAAGACCTTTATTGGATGCCCGTGGTCTTCGGGCCTGCGGACGACACTGCATCACTCATCGGCATGATTGTGTCAATGACATTACTAAACGGGCCCAGGAATACTTCCAGAAACCACTGTCAGTAAACACAATCCGCTGTGCCATCTGCAGATGCCAACTAAAGCTCTATCATGCAAAAAGGAAGCCATACGTGAACATGGTCCAGAAGCGTCTTCATGTCCTGTGGGCCAAGGCTCATTTAAAAATTGATTGTTTCAAACTGGAAAAGTGTTCTATGGTCAGACGAGTCCAAATTTGACATTCTTGTTGGAAATCACAGACGCCGTGTCCTCCTGGCTAAAGAGGAGGGAGACCTTCCAGCGTGTTATCAGCGTTCAGTTCAAAAGCCAGCATCTCTGATGGTATGGGGGTGCATAAGTGCATACGGTATGGGCAGCTTGCATGTTCTGGAAGGCACTATACTGAAAGGTATATAAAGGTTTTAGAGCAACATATGCTCCCCTTTAGACGTCTATTTCAGGGAAGGCCTTGTGTGTTTCAGCAGGACAATGCAAAACCACATACTGCAGCTATTACAACAGCATGGCTTCGTCGTAGAAAAGTCCGGGTGATGAATCGGCCTGCCTGCAGTCCAGATCTTTCACCTAGAGAAAATTATGTCAAAGACAACAACAAACTCTTCAGCAGCTGGACACCTATATCAGGCAAGAATGGGACCAAAATTCCACACCAAAACTCCAGAAACTCATAACCTTGATGCCCAGATGTCTTCACACTGTTTTGAAAAGAAGAGGAGATGCTACACCATGATAAACATGCCCCCGTCCCAACTATTTTGAGACCTGTAGCAGGCTTCAAATTTGGAATGAGCTCATTTTGTGCATAAATTTGTAAAATTTCTCAGTTTAAACATTTGTTATATTATCTATGTTATATTGTGAATAAAATAGTGGCTCATGTGATTTGAAAGTCTTTTAGTTATTAAACTTATTAAACATGTTTCTGTGTTAATAATAGTTTTTTTTTCTTACTGTAATATTTTACTTTGACAGTCCTAAAAATATAATGTTATAAAATAATTTGTTTACTTAAATTATCTGCAGACATCCACTCTCCTCCCAAAACTCATGTAGATTTATACACTAATGACGTAAATTAAGTAACATTCAATAAACACATAATTTTTAAAGAATGGATCTTCCAGGAAAATAAATCCAAATATGAGATTGTGTGGATTGAAAACAGAAAAAATAGGGCTTGCATGGAAAAACAGAGTTCCACTGACCTTTTTAATTAGTTTTTAATGAGTAACCAGTGGTTCTTGGGGTGATATTAATTTGGTTTGTTCCAAAATAAATCCTGTGTCCTATTAAAATCACTATAATGAAGTTACATGGTAAATCGTCTATGCTGATATAATTGCTGTTTTAAGTAAAAAAAAAACAGACACTGAGCATGACAAAAAATATCCATAAGCCTAAATGTGTTTCTTTCGAAAGTCAGTTTTAGAAAAAAAAAAAAAAAAAAAGGACTGTCATGAGCAACTAAACCTTTCCTAATTTAATTTGCATTGACTCCAGACAGTGTGGTACTTTTCAGGACCCCGAGGTCAATGGGAAAAACAACGTCACTAATGATGTTATGCTGCGTACGTCAAATGCATCAAGGTCTTCTGTTAAGAAGTTGTAAGCTGTGGAAGGGTGTAAAGTCACTGTTTAAATATTGTTGCTGGACACCAGTGGACTCTAAGACCAAGTCTCTACAGGGGTTCATTTCATGTGTCAGAGACCTCTAATGAGCAGCAACATTATGTTCCAAAATAAAAGATAATACAGTTGCCAAAGAGGCAAACCCGAGCCCAACAACAGAAGGTTCAGGACACACATTGCATGAAGATTGCATGATTTTAAACATCAGTTATCATAAATGAATTCATTCAAGTGAATTTTCACAAAAATAGACAACAAAATTGGATAAAAAGATTTTCATGCCATGCATAAATCATTCAAATGGAAATGGACAAAGTTTGCACTGTTGGTGCGCAGTGGTGTTTGGACATCTGAGTTGATTACTTTCAGGTGGTTTTAGATGGCATTTTAGATGTTATTTCACTGTATGTTCCATAGTAACCTTAAAAACCTTAAAATGGAACTTCCTGTAAGATACATGTGATATACCTTCGCATAAATATGACAAATTAGTTGGTGTGATTGCACTTTATGTTAATGTGTCCTTTTTACTGTGTAATTAAACAAATAAGTACTGAGTGATAATAATGTAGGTTTAAGGTTAGGGGTTGGCTTATTGTTAGTGATTTACTGTTATTACACACTAAAAAATGCTGGGTTAACCTGTTAGTGTTCCACTGTATCGCCCGCGGTACACATACCTTTCAAAAGAGACCAAAACCATGCTCCAAATGGTTCAAGAACAGCATGCAATTTACTTTGGGTCTGCCTTTTTTAGGTGTTTTAGGCTAATTTTACAGGAATGCTAAGGGGTTAAAAACAACCCAAGTTGGGTTGAAAATGGACAAACCCAGTGAATGGATTGTTTTAACCCAGCGGATGGGTTAAATGTTTGCCCAACCTGCTGAGTAGTTTTATTTAACTCAACTTTTCTTTAAAAATTACTGTATTGCTTGCTTAAAATAAACCCAAAGTATGCCTGAAATTAACATTTATTAATAAGTTGAATAATAATTAAACAATAAACATTTATTAAATTGCTTAGTTATAAATGTTCACCTTTTGATTATAATTGTTGCCTCTAGTAATCATGTGTCTACTTTTTACATATAGTCATTTTTAAACAATAGTTGCATTAAATAAAACTACCCAGCAGGTTGGGCAAACATTTAACCCAACCGCTGGGTTAAAACAACCCAATTGCTGGGTTTGTCCATTTTCAACCCAACTTGGGTTGTTTTTAACCCAGTATTTTTTAGAGTGTACTCACTATAAGGACACATAACATATGTAACAAGGACACTCGTCTTTGTAAGTTTGCCTCAAAAATGTTTGTTCTACTACCATATAAGATTAATGTTCTCAGAAGAGCTCATCTTGTTTTGGGAACTGGGATTAAACAATGGGCACATACACACAGAGTTACATTGTATAGAGATGTGTTATGGGCCAAATAACACTGCACTATAAAAGTGCATCACATCCTGACATTAACACATCTTTTTTAGCTGTTGTTTGACCGGTCAGATCTGGCAGAGCTGGGTGATTTACAGCCAGTGTGATGGTCCAGGAGGATCACTGCTGACTTTATAGAGCTTGAGCTGTACCTCTCATACTGTAATCTAGACAGTTGCTGGATTTATCCAAGGCCTTATCACTGGGCAGAGAGGCTGAGGTGTGTGGCACTGCCAGCCCTGCGTACGTGTGCTAATCAGCCTGGCCTGTGCACTTCTGGTGCCATCAACGGTTCTGTCTTCACATTCTCGTGTTGTATCGATGGTACGAACTATCAACACCGTGAAGCTCAAGAAGTTGGGTTTCCCTCTGGTCCGCAGTGGGAACAATCAGCTAGAAATGCTTAAACGGTTAGTGCATCACTGAAATGAATATCTCTCTGATTGCTTTATGACATTAAGGCTATATTTGGCCAAGGCTTGTATTAACATTGTCTTGAGTTTAAGTTTAAATTGGATTGAAATATGCATCGTGATGTACTTTGGATGACTTCAATTTTCTGCTAGATGGTTTTGGAAAGATATTTGCGTTTCTCTTCACAATAACTGTCAGCTGCTTGTTCTGTCAGTGGTGCTTTTTATTAGATAGAGAGAGATTGTATAACATTGTTTAATACTCATTAATCATGTCAGTTTTGTTGCACATGAAATAAATCACCATCATTAGCGATATAGAATGGTAATGCTTTTTGTAGCCTAATTATAATCCCTTGAAATTATAATAGTCACAGCCGGGGATAAATAACGCTTCTATTTGCAATCTGATCGTGGGAATTCAAGTGTTAATTGATGACTGGCAGAAGAGTTCGACTCAAGGAAATCTTAGTACCCATGGGAGTGACAGATGAGAGAGGGTAAAGTTTGGAGCAAACAGGTGTTGGGTCTCACCATCTCATTGTGAACCATCAGCCACAGTGACGAAAGCTTCCTAGAGTTCCCTTCTATTCCTCCAGTCTGTCACTAAGCAACTTTTCAGTATCGCACACAGGTCTCTGCTCATACTGTGGCCAGAGGGATGGGGACAATTTGAGGTAAAACTCAAATATAGCATTCTGTGGGGGTATTCCATAAGAAAAAATAGTATTGTTGTTGCTCAAACAGTCATGGATTTGATTCCCAGGGAATGCAATATAAATTGCTTTGGATAAAAGCATCTACCAAATAATGACCTTTGTGGGTTGGATGGACTCATAGAGGAGAATGGGTAAAACTTTTCTCAAGTGGTTCTCATACTTTTAAAGGGGTCATGATATGAGAAATCAAATTTTCCTTGGTCTTTTGGCATATAAGAGGTCTTTGTATCATTACTACATCCTGCAAGTTATTACATCCTGCAACGCCTACTTTTACATCATCGCATCGTTGGCCCCGCCCACTAGTGTTCAGTCAATGAGCAGCGAGTGAATCTAAAGTAGTTGTTTAAGATAAGATTGTGATAATAACAAGATTGTGATGCCACGCAGACGTTGTGCCGTTCCTGGCTGTGGAAAACATCAACTTTGCATAAGTTGCCGAAGGATCCCGATGTCTGAGAAAAATGGATTTAGTTTATTTTTAACGAACGTCCTAGTCACGTCAGTGCTGACATGCATGTTTGTACTGTACATTTTACCAGCAACTGTTTTGAGAACAAGTCGCAATACGAGACTGGCTTTGCCAAAAAAAACTTTTGCACAAAGATCAGGAATCAGCTGTTCTGCAATCAGCAAGGACCCCGCTTTAATTCATAATGAATAATCCTACTGTTTTTACTTCAAAGAACACTCTCTTTATAATGGCTGAAGCTGTCAATCATGCAGAGCGAGTTTATCTGCATGGACACTTGCCAAAACTTCCGCTATAGTGACGCTCTTACACTACACAATGAATCTCTTACTATATTTAAATCGTGTTTGCATTGTTTGTTATGGTGAAAGCATTTCGCGAGAGTGCAGAAATTGCGTTGCAATGACATCTGATCAATGTTAATCACTGCAACCTTCCATGTTATAGGAATAAGTAGGCTATAAAATATTATGCAATAATCAACACTTTTCACGATTCATTAATCAAAAGTATTCGAAAGGATTCCACATGTAATTCTTATTTCAAGTGCAAAGATGTCAGCCAATCACAGCAGTGGGCGTTTACACTGAAGTCTCACAGCAGACACGCCCCTTCAAATCAGAGGGCTAAAATCAGGGTAGGAAAATAGCCATTTATTTCTAAATTATGACAATTATTTGATGTAAAAATCATATTAACATTATAAGTGCACCTCAGGAAACATTATAAAATAATAATAAAAAAAATCCGACCCCTTTAAGACTTCCTAATCATCACCTTACAACAGCCATCATGACCAATGATGGCATTATCAGCCTTTGCATGACTTAAATTTGAGAGTTTTTACATTTGTATTTAATTGAGAATTTCACATGGTAATCAATCTGTGTAATTGTACCTTTTTTTGTGCTATAGGCCATTTCAAATTCATCTGTGGTAGCTTTGCCAAACAGATCTCACTAAACATAATCCATACATTAGGAGGTTTTCATTTTTGGTACTTCTAACACAAACTCAGACAGTATAGAACATTATTTAATTTACTTGTGTGCAAATGTAATGCCTTGCATTTGATGCAAAAGTGCATCATTTTAAATGATAATTAATACAAATTTCTACAAAGTTGGTTCAATATTAGGTGGAAAAACATTCAGAACATATAGATTTCCCATATGTTCACTTTGGCCTTTGCTGGTCATCAGCATATGTTGTGTTCTGGTTGGGAAGCAAGTGTGTTGGCATCCCCACAGGCTTTAGAACTTGCTTCTTAACCAGCAAGACTTTCTTTATCATCCAGTATTTTGGGTGGGGCAGTATGACAAAGGAAGTCTTGTTGGTTAAAAAGCTAATACCAATGGAAAATTGTTATAGTCTAAGATGGTCTTTTAAGCTTGAAAGACCAATTTTGTGAGTGTCCTATATGCACATTGCTGTTAAGGTTATTAGATGCACATCAGTTTTTAAAATGGCTTACATCACTCAGTGGAAATGTACATTTACTGAATTGTTACATGAGAGCATGTATGGTCAAGTATGGGGTGCATGCAGTTGATTTCGTGGCTTAGTGGTGTCTATGTATTTATAGTTCCTGATAAAGTGTCCAACCCATTTCAATCACCCCATTGCCCATCCAGAGGGGGAGTAATCCAATAAAGAGGAGCACAGGAGTCACTCCTCCATCTCTCTTTCAAGAACTAAAGACGCACAGCACATCACGGCACAGGACAGGCAAGTTGGGCGTCAAGAAAATTCTCTTCTCTTCTCTTCTCTTCTCTTCTCTTCTCTTCTCTTCTCTTCTCTTCTCTTCTCTTCTCTTCTCTTCTCTTCTCTTCTCTTCTCTTCTGATTTTTTCCCCCCAGATGTTATCATTATCAATCGATATACTGTATTTAATGTACATAAATTCTTCCAATTGCATTCTCTTTCTATTGTCTATCCTGTCTATTCTGAGCAATTTTGACTATAATGTAAATTATTTTCTGACTATCCTATCATGTACAGATGGTTTACTTTCAGGCATGATATAGTTTAAATGCTTGTGAGCCAAATTTGTTTCACTGAACCATATTTTAATAGCTCAAGGTGGTTTGTTTATTAAATCAAAACATATTAGAGATGGAATATGTGCTTCAGACTAAAAAAAAGTTGCCTGCATTTTAAAGCTGACATGATTACTGAAAAGTAAGAGCACATGTGGACATGCCAGGATGAGCCAGTCTGTCTTTTTAAAAGGATGTTTTTTGAGGTTTTGAGATTTATACCTGAAAAGGGCTAGTATTGTTTGCTCCCTTTTTTTGGTTCCTTGTTGGAATGGGGATAAATAAATGTGTCAGGCATCTCCACAGCCACCTGTCAGTCCTTCATCTAGTTATGGCTAAAAGGTTCCACAAACTTAGGCCCTCTTGTAGTCTTTAATTAGCTGCACGTTTCACTGCATCACTCGTGGTTTAATCGAAAATGAGTGGGCTGGTTTGGGACTTCATTAAGGTAATTCACATGACTCAAAAGATTCTCCTGCTAAGCTCCTGCTTGCGCCAGTCTTATTTAATCCCTGGGTTATGTATGTGTATATCTGTCTGTTTGAGACTGAGGGAGATATGTCTCTTTACTGATAGTAAGGGACACACTGGGGACAGCTGGAACCTCAGAGACTTCTCTTGATCTGGTGCCCAGTGCTGGTGCCAGCCTGCCAGGCTGAGGACAGATCAAAGAAGCCATTCAGAAACAACAGTGTGATCTGACAAGTGTTCACAGTGCAGATTTAGCTGACTCCACTACCTCTCTGTGGGAGACATACAGAACATGACGGAGTCTATGAAGTTATAATGAAGGTCACAAACAATGGGATCATGACCTAACTTTCATCGTGAAGAGTGGCTATAGCTCAGAGTTAGTCAACAGAAGGCAGTTACACTTTATTTTGATGGTTCCCATCAGACATTCTGTTGATATAAGTAATGTTGCACCATGTCAACTAACTCTAATTAGAGTATTAGTTGAGTATTAAGCCGCATTTCCACCGCTGGAACTTTCCCGAGGAACTAGGGACTTTGGGGTGGTACTTGTCTGTTTCGACCGCAGGGACCAGGATCTAAATGAGGTTCAGGGTAAAAATTTCCCCCTCAGAAAGTACCTGCTCACGAGGTAGAACTTTTTTAAAGTTCAGGAACTTTCGGGGGTGGGACTTGGGTGCTGAACATGCTGATTGGTTGAGTTCATGCAGCATTTTGATTGGTTGACTCTACGCAGCATTTTATTTCAACCACCATTTTTAAAAGTCTGTTGCGGTGCTTGCAGTAAGAGTTATTTGCTATTCAAATCAACAATGGAGTTTAAAAAATACGACCAAAGGACCGACGACAAGGTTCTGGCTTTATTAAAGGGATAGTTCTCCCAAAAATGAAAAATGAAAATTATCCCATGATTTACTCACCCTCAAGCCAACTTAGGTGTATCTTCTTTTAGACGAACACAATCAGAGATATATTTAAAAATATCCTTAGTCCTCCAAGGTTTATAATGGTTGTGAATGGGGGGGGGGTCGCATTTTGAAGCCAAAAATAATGCATCCATCCATTAAAAAAAGTAATCCATACGACTCCAGGGGGATAATAAAGGCCTTCTGAAGCAAAGCTATGCATTTTTGTAAGAAAAATATCCATATTTAAAACTTTATAAATTCAAATAACTAGCTTCCGGCGGACGACCGTAAGCAGAATACGCAAGTCAGACATCAACTGGACTAATTTGCCCAGTCTTCACGGTACTTTAGACCATGATGGAAACGCAGACAGCAACAGGTCTGGGGGAAAAAAGTTCCTGGGACAAATTGTTCCAGGTAATTTCGGTGAAAACACAGCTTAACTTTCATTAGAGTATTAGTAGACTGTTAGCTTAGTGTTAGCAGAATAAGTTGACATGTACTTGCAAAGTTACTTATAGTCAGTAGACTGTCTGTTGGGGAGCATCATAATAAAGTCTACTAATACACTACTAATACTCTATCACCATTGCTTCTGAGCAAGACAATCTTAGGTTGCTTTGTAAGTCTTTTTTGTAATTTGCAACAACCTATTCATACAATTCAGTGCAGCTTCCAGCTGAGATCAGCACAGTTGCATTATAATAACCTCAAAACACTTTTACTAGTACATGATTTGCAAATTAATACAAATTCACGTTCGCATCACATAACCAGCTCCATTTTTATGGCTTTTCTGATGGTGTAAACTTGCTCTGTAGCTCACCTGGTACAGCATTGCACTTAAAGCAGAGCGCTCGAGTACGAGTCCCATGAAACATGACTTAGGATGCTCGATATAAGAGCTCAAAGACTTGTAGAAGCAAGCTAAAATGGCATGGTTGCTTCAGCAAACTCATTTTTATGTCACGTTTGGGTAGGGTTTAATGTAGGTTGCAAGTTATTTTTGATGAGCTTTACAGAGACTTTTGTTGTGTTTGAATGAGACAATCTGAGAAAATAAGCCACAGGATTGGTGGAGCTCAGAGCGGGTAATCTTTGAGTGCACAAATGCCAGTCTGGACACAGTTCTGAGAGATAATGCAGGAATATTAGCAGGGCTTTTCTGAGGGAGACACAACAGCTGGGACTAATACGTTGGCACGCCTTCCACTCTTGCTTTAGAAAGTTTGCGTCATATAGTTAGCCTTTATCTAGAAGAGGTTAAGCACTGGTATTATAGGCCTACTAGTTAAGTTTCATGTCTAACATGTCTCCAAACTGTTATCTGAACTGCATTTTCAATGACCCCCTGAACCTGTCTGTACCATTTAAAACACGTTTATCTTTTAGGGACTGTTTAAACCCAAGATGGCAGAGCGCTATGACTGCCACTACTGCAAGGAGTCTCTGTTTGGGAAGAAGTATGTTCTGCGTGATGAAAATCCATACTGTGTGAAGTGCTATGAGAGCCTGTACTCCAACACCTGTGAGGAGTGCAAGAAACCCATTGGCTGCAACAGCAGAGTACGTCAATCTTCACAGTTTCTACTTTACTAAATGTTTTACTAAAAGACAACTGGAACTGCCCTGGTAAAGAACTTTAGCACACTTTACTTATTACAGAAATAATATGCTTTGATCCACTATGATGATCCACTTCAAATTTTGACTACTGTACTTTTAAATTATACTTTTAAGGTTTCAAGTACATGTGCACTTTCAATGCAATTAAGTGCACTTATATTTAAAAGAGTGCTCCAACTTAAACAGCAGGAATTATCCAGAAATATGCACTTTTCTTACTTCCGTTAGAATGACAGTTCTGGAGGACTGTGCACCATATCGGAGCTCAGTATCCAGAGCGATATGGTCTTAGCGCTGACTATTTGAGCATTTTTATTTAGTAACACTGTACACAATGATTTGGAGCTTAGTGTGACCCTCTGAAAGCTGAGAGATCACCAGGAGAGCGGTGAGGAATAGTATGAATGCCTGCTCATGCTCTCTGGACTGAACCCAGCAGGAAATCAGTGCTGGGGAAAGAGTCCAAAACCAAACAAAGAGACCAGATGAGCTTTTGTGGATTTACCAGCACTCATTCACCTTGGAGACAGAAACACCGACCTCTATTGCCATTTCAAAGACAAATTAAAACTTTTTTTATAACCTTTATATACTAAAATATAAATACTGAAGATAAAATACATGTCATTTCAATATAAATCGATTTTATATAATAATTTATAATTTACACTTAGAATATTTTTCAGTTTGTTAACAGTTAATTCATTAGGATTATTATAATTTATTAGTACAGCTTTAAATGTTCTATGTGTGTGTGTGTGTGTGTGTGTCTGTGTGTGTGTATCTGTGTATGTAATTTAATTTAACATTAAATTCACCCAAAAATGAAAATTGTGTCATTAATTACTCACCTTCATGTCATTCCACACCCTTAAGATGTTTGTTCATCTTCAGAACACAAATTAAGATTTTTATGATAAAATCCAATGGCTCAGTGAAGCCTCTATTAACAGCAAGATAATTAACACTTTCAGATGCCCAGAAAGCTACTAAAGACATATTTAAAACAGTTCATGTGACTACAGTGGTTCAACCTTAATGTTATGAAGTGATGAGAATACTTTTTGTGCGCCAAAAATAACAAAATAGTGACTTTATTCAACAATATCTAGTGATGGGCGATTTCAAAACACTGCTTCATGAAGCTTGGAAGCTTTTGTTTCGAATCAGTGTAAATGTGTTTTTAGTAGCTTTCTGGGTACCTGAAAGTGTTAATTATCTTGCTGTCAATGCAGGTCTCACTGAGCCATCGGATATTATCAAAAATATCTTAATTTGTGTTCTGAAGATGATTGAAGGTCTTACAGGTGTGGACATGAGGGTGAGTAATTAATGGCAGAAATTTCATTTTTGAACTAACCCTTTAACCACGAATAAAAGGTGCAAAAGTATTGTTATTTTTACCCTTGAACTCTGGGAACATATAAAAATTGCTACTCAAAACTAGCTCAAAACTAGCTCAAAACTAGTCCAATTGCATTTCGGGAGAGAGCACTAATTTAATTTATTATGCACTAATTAGTTTTTTTTACGCATAATATAGTAAGCTATTTGTTTTTTTTTATTAGTTTGGGGAGCCCCGTTTTCGAAGGACGACCTGATTTGTCATGACATTGGCAAAGCGTCACAAGAGACGGCGTTAAACTATCACGTCTCAAAGCACATAACGTTACAATAATAATGAACTTAAAGAACTTATTAGAGAGCTTGTACCTGACTGCTGCAGATTCTATCAGGATGCTATCAAGATATGATGAGACGTTTAACTAGTATAACCAAAATAATGTAGAGAATCACCTTATTGCACCTTTAATATCTCTTATCATTTTTGTCCATCCATTGAAAGTCCATGCAACCCAAATTGTCACTCTATAAAAAGTACATTGTATATGCATTGATTAGTATTTATATGTGAATAAAACTGTGTATATATATATATATATAGACATGTGGTGCTCTTCTCTCTACAGGCTCCTGTGAGTTTCTGTCATTAGTGTCACATTACATGGTCATTAGTCCTGATGAGGAGGCTGTCACCGGTCTTAAGGACAGGCCTGGGGTGGGGCCACATCTGTGTGGCATGTCCTTGGCCCAGTTAGCCACCGCTTCCCCCTCTAGTAGCAGCCAATCAGCATGACCTCATAGCACCTTAGGCCAGCGATTTAACGAGCACACACTCTCACTCTCCAAATTGGTGGATAATTAAAGCAGTGGTGTCATACACTCATCCTGAGGCGATGTGTGCTCACAACCCGGGACAGACTCTCACTAACGTACACCAATTGGCAGATCACACTGCGATTGGTCGCAGACGCCAGCACCTGCGGCTCTCATTGGAGAGTGACCCGCTGTGAAGCTGACATTGAGGAACCCTTTACCCTCCCTCTCTCCCTAATTAGCAGTTCAAAGGCTGAAAAAGAGCACTGAGGCCAAGCACATTCTCCCTTAAACCCAAGTTTAATGCATGTGAGACAATGGAGGTTCAAATTGTCCTTACCTGTATGCGTTCGTCCTCAGGACCTGTCTTATAAGGACCGTCACTGGCATGATGACTGCTTCCACTGCTTCAGATGTCACCGTTCTTTGGTGGACAAGCCGTTCTCCACCAAGGACGAGCAACTGCTGTGTACTGAGTGTTATTCCAATGAGTATTCCTCTAAATGTTATGAGTGCAAGAAGACAATCATGCCAGGTGAGTGAAACATTTGCTTTCCCTGCTCCTCACGCATGTTCTTAGTCCTTTAGAAACCTGACTGAGGCATTTGACAGTATCTTATAATAAAAAAATGTAAAAGGTAATTGCGATTTTTTATCTCACAATTCTGACTTTTTTTCTCGCAATTGCGAGATTTAAACTTTCCATTGCGAGATATAAAGTCAAAATTCTGACTTTTTTCTCAGAATTAAGTTATCACGCAATTCTGACTTTATAACTTTATAACTGAGAAAAAGTCAGAATTGCGAGATATAAACTTACAGTTGCAAGCTATAAAATCAGAATTGCACGATATAAACTTTTTCTCGTGCAATTGCGAGTTTATATCTCGCAATTCTGACTTTATATAACACAATTCTGACTTTATTTCACAATTCTGACTTTAAATCACACAATTGTGACTTTATATCGCACAATTCTGACTTTATATCACACAATTCTGACTTTATTTCACACAATTTTAACTTTAAATCACACAATTCTGACTTTATAACTCACAATTCTGACATTATATCACGCAATTGTGAGTTTATAACTTGCAATTGTGAGTTTGTATCTCGGAATTCAGAGAAAAAAAGTCAGAATTATGAGATAAAAAGTCGCAATCACCTTTTTTATTTTTTATTTAATGGTGGAAACAAGCTTCCATATATTTCTGTACCTCCTTTGAAAGTCCGTTCCACAAGACTTTGATGCTTCAAAAAATTCATAAAGACTTTGTAAAAGTAATCCATATTTCTGAGCAGTCTAAAGTCTGACACACATTATTAAATATTGACACCATACATCGAGCATCAAATATGGTCAACAGAAGCTCAGCNNAAAAAAAAAAAAAAAAAAAAAAAAACACACTCACTGGTTCTTGTGGAAAGTCAAATATGTTTGCATGACACACAAGAACAAAACACTTTAAATTTCTTTTAAAATGTCTTTTATTAACTTGTTTAATTGCCAAAGTTTTGGTGGAATGGACAGAAATCTTTCAGGTTTCATTTAAAATGTCTTCATTGTGTTTCAAAGATGGTTTGGAATGACATTAGGGTGAATCTTAATTACAACTTCCCAACTCATAAATATGAACTTCCCCAAGAGCACGTTTTGATGATTTTCATTTTTGGGTGAACTAACTGTTTTAATACATAAGCTGTAATCCATCCTCACTATTATCCAGCCAAGTCATGGGATGTTTGTTTGTCTGTCTGCATTTTTCTCGATGTCTCTCAGGCTCCAGGAAGATGGAGCATAAGGGGAACAGCTGGCATGAGACCTGCTTTACCTGCCAGCGCTGTCAGCAGCCCATTGGAACCAAGAGCTTCATTCCTAAAGACAACAGTAACTACTGCGTGCCCTGCTACGAGAAGCAGTTTGCACTGCAGTGTGTGCACTGCAAGAAGGTAAGAACAGCTGGAATGCAACATTTCACTTTGAATATATGAAAAGTACTGTGATGACATCACAACTTATTTGTTTCCTATCAGCCAATCACCACTGGGGGCGTGACCTACCATGACCAGCCATGGCATAAGGACTGCTTCCTGTGTACTGGCTGTAAGCAGCAGCTGTCTGGCCAACGCTTCACCTCTCGTGATGAATTTCCCTATTGCCTCAACTGCTTCTGCAATCTGTATGCCAAGAAGTGTGCTGCCTGCACCACCCCTATTAGCGGTATGAGCAACCAACACATTTACATCTCTTTATTTTTGGAAGGTGCTTATCAGAACCAAATGCAAGCTTATGCATCAGTATAAACACAATTAAAGGGTTGGTTCACCCTAAAATTCTGTCATTAATTACTCACCCTCATGACGTTCCAAACCCGTAAGATCTTCGTTCATCTTCGGAACACAAATTAAGATATTTTTGATAAAATTCGATGGCTCAGTGAGGCATCCATTGACAGCAAGACAATTAACACTTTCAATGCCCAGAAAGATACTAAAGACATACAGTACAGTCCAAAAGTTTGGAACCACTAAGATTTTTTATGTTTTTAAAAGAAGTTTCGTCTGCTCACCAAGGCTACATTTATTTAATTAAAAATACAGTAAAAAACAGTAATATTGTGAAATATTATTACAATTTAAAATAACTGTGTACTATTTAAATATATTTGACAAAGTAATTTATTCCTGTGATGCAAAGCTGAATTTTCAGCATCATTACTCCAGTCTTCAGTGTCACATGATCCTTCAGAAATCATTCTAATATGCTGATCTGCTGCTCAAGAAACATTTAATGTGTACAATTGTACAAAATATTTGTGTACAATATTTTTTTTCAGGATTATTTGATGAATAGAAAGTTCAAAAGAACAGTGTTTATCTGAAATCTAATCTTTTGTAACATTATAAATGTCTTTACTGCCACTTTTGATTGATTTAATGCATCCTTGCTGAATAAAAGTATTCATTTCTTTAATTTCTTTTCAAAAAAATAAAAATAAAAATTCTTACTGACCCCAAACTTTTGAACGGTAGTGTATAATGCTACAGAAGCTTTGTATTTCAGATAAATGCTGTTCTTTTGAACTTTCTATTCATCAAGGAATCCTGAAAAAAAAAGTACACAACTGTTTTCAACATTGAAAATAATCATAAATGTTTATTGAGCAGCAAATCAGCATATTAGAATGATTTCTGAAGGATCATGTGACACTGAAGACTGGAGTAACGATGCTGAAAATTCAGCTTTGCATCACAGGAATAAATTACTTTGTCAAATATATTTAAATAGTACACAGTTATTTTAAATTGTAATAATATTTCACAATATTACTGTTTTTTACTGTATTTTTAATTAAATAAATGTAGCCTTGGTGAGCAGACGAAACTTCTTTTAAAAACATTAAAAATCTTAGTGGTTCCAAACTTTTGGACTGTACTGTATTTAAAACAGTTCATGTGACTACAGTGGTTCAACCTTAATGTTATGAAGCGACGAGAATACTTTTTGTGCGACAAAAATAACAAAATAACGACTTTATTCAACAATATCTAGTGATGGATGATTTCAAAACACTGCTTCATGAAGCTTTGTGAATCTTTTGTTTCGAATCAGTGGTTCGGAGCGTGTGTCAAACTGCCAAAGTCACATGATTTCAGTAAACGAGGCTTCGTTATGTCATAACTGTTTCAAAACATTTAGAAATTTGAATGGTTCACGTGACTTTGGCGGTTTGATACCTGCTCCGAACCATTGATTCGAAACAAAAGATTCGTTAAGCTTCGAAGTAGTATACTTTATTTCAATGCACTAAAAATCAGTTTAAATATTAGTGGTATTTGGTATATTTTTCAAGGAAACACTATAGCACAAAAAATAAGAATGTACTTGTTTTATTTAAGTATTTTTTTTTAAAGTGCATTCAAGTATACTTTATTTTTACCTGGGCAATTTGACAGAAAAGCTCCATGAAGGTGTTCTAAAAGAAGTCCATATGAGAAATGTGCTGCTGTTCTGAAGCCGTACAATATTATGTGAGAAACAGACCGAAATGAATGCCTTCTATCACTTTTATGATATTTTTGTTGTGATTTTTGTCATTTTGGAGCTTTTGACAGCCCCATTTCTAATTCATGTTGATGAAAAGCATCTGTGATGTTTAAAAAAAAAAAAACTTTTAAAGTTTTTTAATGGAAAAAAGAACATCATACAGGTTTGGAATGACCTTTCTGACCTCAGGACCTGTGTGAGTCTCCCAGCAATCACACTTTAGCAAATAATAGCCATATTTCCCATTACATTATTAGTGATCAGGAGCTTTGTGATTTGTTACAGGTCTGGGAGGAAGCAAATACATCTCCTTTGAAGAGAGACAGTGGCACAACGACTGCTTCAACTGCAAGAAGTGTATGGTGTCCCTGGTGGGCCGCGGCTTCCTGACGGAGAGGGATGACATCCTGTGTCCTGACTGTGGCAAAGACATCTGATCACACAGCACAGCACTGCAATTCCTAACATTTTATTCTTTTATCAAACTTAAATAGCAATAAAAGCTTTTATCATAGCTAATATATTTGTCTAATAAAAGTTATCTTCAGATTATTAACTTTAAAGGGCCTGTGTGTGCCGAGAAGGCCTGTTATATTGTGTCATGTTCTTGTGGTCAGGGTTTAAAATATTGCCAGCCAAAGGAAACACATGCAGAGTGAAAATTGTCAAATGTCTTTTTTAAGATATAAAGACATAAAGCTCAAAAGTGTTATTGCCTATTTACCTTTTTGTGACTAATATTTGCTTTTGACTCATCAATCAATATGTAATTTATAGACTGTGTGAAGAATTTGCTGTGGCTCATAATAAAAGGCATTAATGCAAGCCTCAGTACTCACTTATAAGAGATCACTATAATAAAAAAAATAAATAAATAAATGATTGACATTCAACGCATTTACTCTAAATATCCCTCAGCTGTTCTTTTCTATCTTTCAGTGAAACCCAGAACAGAACCCAAAGGTCTGATTCATCTTGCATCTGTCTCTGTAGCTTATTAAAAGCAATGTAAGTGTATTCAAATCTATTCTTACCAAGGGTTCAGTTTATTATATGGAAAAACATTTCATAGATCAACATCTCCAGTCTGGACACATAGCCTACGTGTGTAAAAAAAATAAATAAAAAATAGCATGGTGTCACCAGTGTCGCCAATTTAGGGATTTTATCACAAGATTTAGTGACTCCCCCCTCCCTTTTGAGACTTTTTTAATAGTTTATGGACAAATCTTGCACCTTCTAGGACTAACCCTATCCTTTGACCGCTGATCTATATTCATATTAATATAGATCAATGAATTTGCCATTATGATATCATCTAGAGACATTCAGCTACCAGTTTTAGCTACATTCATTTGAAAGCAGTTGGCAACACTGGGTGTCACACAATAAAGATAATGTTTTTAAATGAATGAATGAATCAGCAGTAATGTAAGATCGTGGATGTCGTCAGACATTGGACTAGAAGTAATTGGCCTATGGCTCCACCTTGTGTTAAAATTTTAAATTACATTTGCTTTATGCAGAAACACACACACACACAAAATAATTAAATAATATATTTTTTTTTATTTTAAAACACATTTCCAGAGGGAGTGCATAAGTCAGAACATAATTCTCTGGAAGTTCTAATGGGTTTTCAATCAATCAACATTAACTTAAAGCCCCCCCGTGGTGAAAATCAAGTTTTTAATATTGTCTATGTGGTGTTTTTAATATGCTTTAAAATTGATAAGTCAACACCATTGCTGAGTATTTTCTCTTTAAAACTGCAGTGATCTAAAGACGTGGTTTGAAATCGCTGGTGTTTCTTACGTCACAAACTACCTTGTAACCAATCACGTCAACGTGCCGGCGGGCTTTAGCATATTATTAATGATAACCGCTCTGAAGCAAGGGAGTAACAGCAACATTATTAGCTGTTTGTAGTCAAGCAAAAGGCTAATCATATTAATTAGTTTTGTAAAAAGCGACACCATTGTGCAGCGTTTGCCTCAGTAAGTTGACCGAGTGGATCTCTGAGCTTGTGCGAGTGAGTGGGGGCGTGGCTAATTAGCATATTCATAGATCGGTGTATACTAAATTAGCAAGGGTGTAGAGTTACATCAAACCCTTACGAAAATTAACTATGGTTTTATCATAGTAAAACCATGGCTTTTTGACCACCATTTGTATATAACCACAAAAAAACAAACAAAACAAACTACAATAATAATAACGACAAGAACCATGTTTTTTTTGGTTTTATTCGTAGTAAAACCATGGCTAATTTTCGTAAGGGAAGCTATTTTAAGACACGAATAATTTTTTTACACCGAAAAAAAACGTTTAAATATGTCATATTGGTGATCAAAGATGAGTTTTAAGGGATTAAAAAAATATTGATTATTGATTATATTTGTAAAACCTAACATTAGTGCAAAAGCTAAATTGTAACCCACTTCGCTTTCAGATTTAATTTTCATAAACGCTTTCATACCAAAAAAGCCAGAACCCACCCTCATCACGTGGCCGGATGTATTTCGGCGGAGAAACAGGAAGCGCTACAGCAGGGAGAGAGAGAGAGAGAGGGAGGTGGAGTGGGGCGCTTGAATGAAACTGGCAGGCCGTGAAAACGCTGCCATCTCCCAAATCAGGACCGCACTGGCCAAGGCTGGGGTACGATATGCGCTCGGCTTTCTTTCACATCACCTGTCGCGTCACCTGCGCTGTCTGCATGCCGCAACACACACACACACACACACACACACACACACACGACCAAACACGTAGGCTGTGTTTTAAAACCTAGCTAGCTGTCTTCCAACACAGCTTTTATGGCATAATAGGTGCGTTCGTTTGGAAAACTCTCCCCAAATGCTGTCTAGATAGGCATCTCACTAGGTTTTGAAACACTCCCTGTCTGTCGGTCACATACATGCTTACACTGGGCTGTGTGCGTGGATGTGAAGCAGGTGCTGGTGCTTGAAAGAGGAATTGAGTAAGTGTTTGTGTTGATGCATCTTCTGATGATGGTTCTGCTTGCTGTTTGGACAGAAAAAGATCTTGGAAATAACTTTCTAACACTGAAATGAAATGCCTTGTTAGTGTTTAGAGGAAGCTGGTGGGACAAGCTTGACTGCTTTAGACTATACAGTTATGATGATTTATGCCAATAAGTGGTGTTATTAAACCATTTTTGCGTTTCTGTTTACGTGGATGCACCCAAAGATCTTATTATTCGAAGGAAATATTATTTATAATATTGTTTGTCTGTTTAATCTTTTTAATATTCTTTGTATTATTGTTATTGTTTAATGTTTTTATAATAAGCTTCATAATACTGCTCGAATTTAGTCTAAAATGAAGGTTTTGTTTTCTCTCTTGCTGAAAACAAACACAAATTATTTAGTTTAGACCTTTTTTTAAACAAAAAAAGAGGAAATATTATTTTTAGTCTTTTTAATGTTTATAATAGTGATGTAAAATGATTAATCGCAGTTAATCTCATCCAAAATATAAGTTTGTGTTTACATAATATATATGTGTGTGTGTACTGTGTATATTTAATATGTATATATAGATAC
>RJVU01051519.1:7718674-7733314 GCA_003731715.1 Anabarilius grahami | reverse complement strand
AGATACACACACAAAAATATATTATGTTTATATATAAAATATTTACGTTTATATATAATATACATTTTATTTATAAAATATATATATTTATTAATGTACATAAGAAGTATACACAGTACACACACACATATATACACTACCATTCAAAAGTTTGGAAACATTACTATTTTTAATGTTTTCTACTCATCAAGCCTGCATTTATTTGATCAGAAATACAGAAAAATACAGTAATATTGTAAAATATTATTACAATTTGAAATAATGGTTTTCTATTGTAATATATTTTAAAATGTAATTTATTCCTGTGATGCAAAGCTGAATTTTCAGCATCATTAAATCCAGTCTTCAGTGTCACACGATCCTTCAGAAATCATTCTAATATGATGATTTATTACAAATGTTGTGCTGCTTAATATTTGTTTTATAACGTGATGCTTTTTTTCAGGATTCTTTGATGAATAAAAAGTTAAAAAAGAGCAGAATTTATTTAAATTAAATCTTTTGTAACAATATACACTGCTGTTCAAAAGTTTGGGGTCAGTTTTTTTTTTTTTTTTTTTTTTTGAAGAAATTAATACTTTTCTTCAGCACGGATGTGTTAAATTGATGAAAAGTGATAGTAAAGATTTATATTGTTAGAAATTATTTATAATTTGAATAAATGCTGTTATTTATTGACTATTTATTCATAAATGAATCCTGAAAAAAGTATCACAGTTTCCAAAAAATATGATTTCTGAAGGATCATGTGACACTGAAGACTGGAGTAATGATGCTGAAAATTCAGCTTTGCATTACAGAAAAAAAATATATTTTAAAGAATATTAAAATAGAAAACCATTATTTTAAATTGTAATAATATTTCACAATTTTACTGTTTTTTTTTCTGTATTTTTGATCAAATAAATGCAGGCTTGATGAGCATAAGCGACTTCTTTCGAAAACATTAAAAATAGTAATGTTTCCAAACTTTTGAAAGGTAGTGTATTATGTAAACACAAACTTTTATTTTGGATGCTATTAATCGCATTTAAGCGTTTCACAGCATTGGTTTATTCTTTATATTATTATAATATAATATAATCTTCATAATATTGCTCAAACTTGTTTCCAGTCTAAACTCACGTTTTGTTTCTGTTTTCTCTCTCTCTGTAGATGTGGGTGGCACCATGAGCGTGAAAGCTTTTGAGCTGGTTCCCGCCGTTGCGCGGGAGCAGGTGATGGGCGAGAAAGTGCGGATAAACATCGAATGCGTAGAGTGCTGTGGCAAACACCTGTACCTGGGCACCAACGACTGCTTCATCCATCACTTCATACTAGAGGAGCACACGACAGCCAAAGGTAAGCTGACTTACAATGCCCAGAAGCTCCTCCACAAATACCTAGGCCTGAAAAAGCCAGTGGCAGAGCTGAAGGCCGCCTCTGCTTTGGAACGTCTAATCGTCCTCTGTGATTCAACCATCACTGTTGTGGACATGGTTACCCTGGAGCCTGTGCCCTTCGGGGGCACTAAACTCAAAGGTGTGACTGCGTTTTGTATCAACGAGAATCCGGTGACGGGGGACCCATTCTGTGTGGAAATGGCAGTGGTTTTCGTACGCAGGCGGGCTGTCCAGATCTGTACGGTCCATGAGGACAGAGTGCAAATGTTAAAGGAAGTGGCCACACCAGAGCAGCCCTGTGCCCTGAGCCTGGACGGGTACAATATCTGTCTGGCCCTGTCCACACAGTATATGATTCTGAACTACAGCACAGGAGCTTCTCAGGACCTGTTCCCTTACGACTGCGAAGAGAGGAAACCCATTGTTAAGAGGATCGGCCGGGAAGAGTTTCTCCTGGCTGCCCCAGGCGGGCTTGGTGAGTTAAATGAGCAAACACAACACTGACCAGTGCATGTGTTAGTTTTTTCCTCCCCATTTTATTATAAGCTGAGGTTTTTCTTTGCCCTATTGAAGCATTTTAGTCATCAGTGACATTCAGAGGATCTACACTTAATTTGGAGGATTCAAATCAGATCTGTGGCTGAATGTTTAGATTTGATTTAATGGTTCAGGAGATATAAATCTCTATAAATATGAGGGTTGTCAAAATGTTTAATATTTTGTATTTGTAGGGGATTTTATGGTACTAAATAATATTTATGCTGTAGTTATAATCCATTTATTTACTTTTTGAGCATAGACCTGAAAATGAAATTTCCAACTTAAACTGTCATACATTTTGAACGCTTTAGAGCACAGACTTAATGTTGGTCTCTTATTAAAGAGGACACTTGGGAAATTATTTTTGAAGTTAAAAGTTTAAAAAAGTTAACTTTAAAAAAAAGTTAAAGAATTTTATGTTTATTGTTAAGAAAAATGCACAAAAATACTATTCAATTTTTATATGAAATATATATTTTCAGAAACATGTTTTACTCTAAAACTGCAAGGAAATCAAAACCATAAATCTAAACAAGTTGTATTCCAAATTTGAGCTTGATATCTCACAAAAATTAGCTTTCAATAAGATTTTGTTTGGACGCTGTACCAAAAGTTTCCACTAGATGAATTTCGTCTCCCATACCATTTAAACTTTTCGAATAATGGGCATTTTTAAAAAAATATTTTTATTTATTTATTTATTTTTTTGTGTTTGTACCATTCCGATGAAGTAAAAAAAATTCGAAACATAAACTTTTCGGACAAAAATGACCGAAGAGCAAACCTTTCATTCTAAATTGCAGCTGAATAAGGTGCAGGAAAATTAATTTTAACACTCTTTTGTCAGCAATAAAAAAACAAAAAGAAACACAAATGTGATGTTAATCTAAAGTCATGTTTGCTTATTAGTATGGTTTAATTGGATCTTCGAAGGTCAGCAGCAAATACATTGGTCAATAAAGTGAGATTAAATACATAAAGTATTGTATTATTTAACATATTTAATTAATGCAGATTTGTGTAATATTCTTTGCATTTGCATTTCACTGTTTTTATTCATTTTGAGTAATACTGAATCTGTTTCTGTGCAAGTGAGATGAGTAAATGCATGTTCACATTTAGTCTAGAACTACAATATCCATCATGTTCACACAGAACACCTCTTCTCTCAACATGGGGACAGGAGAGGTGTCAGTCAATAAATGAGAAAATAAAGTAACTTGCATTACTTATTTTAAAAAAGTAACCAATATTTTATTGTAAAATTAAAAGTAATGAATTACTTTACTGGTTAATTAAAAAAAGTAATTTGATTATGCAACTCGTGATTTCAGAATGATTGAGCTTGTTTCCTGGTTTTGGCCTACAAAAAATGTCATCTCTACAGCACTCTATAAGACAAGATGCAAATAACTTTTTTGCAAACCAAAATGTTTTGAAGGAAATGCCACCCTATATGACCCTGAGGAGTCTGTATCATAAATTGTTTGTCTGTTATTTCTTTGCTTGTGCTTTTTATAAGTTCAGCCACACCCCACGTGAGATATGAATCTGTCTTCTCTGCTGTGACTGTAGTCATGGTGATCATTTGTGATGAGTCATGCATCTCTCTGTATCTTTATCTCTCAGGGATGTTTGCTAATGCTGAAGGCATATCTCAGCGTGCTCCGGTGAGCTGGTCAGAGAGCGTGATTGCGGCGGCTGTGTGTTTCCCGTATGTGGTCGCGTTGGATGAAGGTTTTGTGACTGTTCACAGCATGTTGGACCAGCAGCTCAAACAGACGCTGTCATTCAGAGATGGACACCTTCTGCACGATTTTGAAGGTAAGAGTCCTGTCCCCATACATTTAGCATTATTGCACCCTTAGGGCACGTGGGTCAGTGGAATGAAAAAAAGGTCTAGAGGCACATTTTGTAAAAGTTGAACTTCTTTTAAGTTCGTTTTTAGAATGCTGTTTCATGCGCGAGACCTTGCAATATATTCTAGACATGAGCGCAACGGTTAAAGACGTCCGTCTAGTGCATTTACATTGAAAAACAATGGAAAAGTAGTGCAGTGCAGTGGAATGGAAAAATGCGTTTTTTTGTATTCATGGTTAAAGAAGAACATCCTTTGGAATATTAAAGTGAGTTTGCCATGCCAATTTTAAGGGGATAATGATTCCTTCCTTCATAACACCTCAGAAAAACTTACTCATTGTAATGACGTATTTAAAGGGTTAGTTCACCCCAAAATGAAAATTCTGTCATTAATTACTCACCGTCATGTCGTTCCAAACCCGTACGACTTTCCCTCAACTTCCGAACACAAATGAAGATCTTTTGATGAAATATGAGAGATGTCTGTCAGTCTATTGACTGTCTTTGCAATGAACACTTTGACGCTTCAAAAAGATCATAAAGTGATTGGAAAACTAATCCATATGAATCGAGCGGTTTAGTTCAAATTTTCTGAAGAGACTCGATCGCTTTTTAAAGTGCAAAGATTTAAAGGATTAGTTCATTTTCGAATTAAAATTTCCTGATAATTTACTCACCCCCATGTCATCCAAGATGTTCATGTCCTTCTGTCTTCAGTCGAAAAGAAATTAAGTTTTTTTGATGAAAACATTCCAGGATTTTTCTCCATATAGTGGACTTCAATGGCCTCCAAACGGTTGAAGGTCAAAATTAGTTTCAGTGCAGCTTCAAAGCATTCTACACGATCCCAGATGAGAAATAAGAGTCTTATCTAGAGAAACCATCGCTCATTTTCTAAATATTTTTTTTTAATTTTATACGTTTAAACCATAAATGCTCATCTTGAACTAGCTCTCTTCTTCTTCTCTATTTATATACTTGCACAAGCATATCGTATATAACAATTTAGTTCAAACTTTGACCTGTGGAGGACAGTAATACACTTAGCAGTGTCTACACTGCCGGAATTCTAATAGGGAAGAAGAAGAAGAGAGCTAGTTCAAGATGAACATTTATGGTTAAAACGTATATAATTTTTTATTTTTTTTTTAGAAAATGAGTGATAGTTTCTCTAGATAAGACCCTTATTTCTCGTCTGGTATCGTTTAAAGCCCTTTGAAGCTGCACTGAAACTGTAATTTCGACCTTCAACTGTTTGGAGGCCATTGAAGTCCACTATATGGAGAAAAATCCTGGAATGTTTTCATCAAAAACCTTAATTTCTTTTCGACCGAAGAAAGAAGGACATGGACATCTTGGATGACATGGGGGTGAGTAAATTATCAGGAAATTTTAATTTGAAAGTGGACTAATCCTTTAATTTAGGCTTTTACTCGCGTGTAAACATTGATCAGCAAACATAAACAGAAGCTCAACCGAACATGAATAACGCACAAGGACAAACCTCTTCCGGAAGCTCAAACATCCTGCGTAACCAATGAGGTTCATTCTCGTGTTTCACGCAGCACATTTGAGCTTCTGAAAGAGATTTGATCTTGTGCCTCATTCACGTTCGGTTCACCTACTGCTTATGTTCGCAGATCAATGTTTTCCTGTAGGAAACACGATAAAGAAGCGGTTGAAAAATCACTGATTTAAGCTATTATAAATAAAGATCTCCAGTGTCTTAGTTGGTATTCCTTTTGCTAGTGCTGCAGTGTAGTCATTACAAGTATTGATTTCTCTGAAGTGCTGAGGTGAATTTCCCTACAAAGCAGCAAGGAAATTTTCTCCTGTCAAGTCTTGCTAAAGCTTGATAGTGCTTGAATCGGGATGGCGAAAACCAGACACATTCGCATTTAATAAAGCAAGCAGTGCAGAGAATGTAGTGAAGGCAATTTAATCAGGAGCACCTGATTTAATGTGTTATGACAAGCTCAGATCAGGTCAGTCACCATATGTCCCGCATCAAAAACTCATTATTGTGCAGATCAAAAGCTTGATTTATTTTTCAGCTGTTTAATCATGTACAACCTTCATCCCTCACACATTCTCATGTCTTATGAATGCATTTATTTCCATGAATGTGGCTTTTTTTATTCCTTTTACACCACTCAATTTTTTTGCATTGCAACTCTATGCACTAAAAATGCTGGGTTGAAAATGGACAAACCCAGCAATTGGGTTGTTTTAACCCAGCGGTTGTTTGCCCAACCTGCTGGGTAGTTTTATTTAACTCAATTGTTGTTTAAAATTACTGTATTGCTTGCTTAAAATGATAATAAAATATAACGAGCCTCTAATCTCTTTATTTCTGGTGCCCTCTCTCAGGTAAGGTGGTGTTGGCCTCATCAAAAGCGGTGTACATGCTGGTGCCTCTCCCTCTGGAGCGTCAGATCCAAGACCTGTTGGCGAGCCATCGAGTTGAAGAGGCCCTGACCCTCACCGAGGCGGCACAGAGAAACATTCCCAAAGAAAAATATCAGGTACACCCAACTGTTCTAAAAACGGTGAGATAAAAGAGTGTTTCTCTCAATTGGAGAGAGGATTTTAATTGATCATTTTCTCTTTTTGTGTTGTAGATATTGCACAAAAGAATTCTCCAACAAGCAGGATTCATCCAATTTGGCCAGCTTCAGTTTTTAGAAGCAAAAGAGCATTTTAGGTGAAGTGCATCATTTTGTCATGTAATTAATACTGTTAATTGCTGCTCAGGCCCAGATGTTTCAGAGGATGACTGAATGGAGTTAATTAACTTCTTTGCTAATTGCTTCTTATCCCTCTGCGCACCTGACCCTGATCGCCGTATGCTAATGGGTAGAGAACAGAAACTTGTCTAATAACTGAATAAATGGCTGTCGTAAATATCAGCGGATGTACCATGTTGAATTCAGCATGTATTTTAAGCTGCTACATCTGTCATACGGCAAGAACTATTAACCCCCTTTGAATCAAGGATTGCTAGTACTACTGTAATATTTCAGATGACCAGGAGGAGGTGCATCTGGAATGATTTACTATGTAAAAACATGGCCTTTTATCTTTAAAACCTGGAATAGGATTGAGCAAATGGACCACCAGTGTTATTTACTATTAATTATAGTATTTATTAACATTTTGAACTGACTTATTTCTATATTTTCAGTTTTCTTTTTAATTTAAGTTTATATCTCGCAATTCTGACTTTTTCTCGCAACTGCGCATTTATATCTTGCAACTGCGCATTTATATCTTGCAATTGCGCATTTATATATCGCAATTGCGTGTATATATCTCGCAATTGTGTTTATCTCACAATTCTGACATCCTCGCAATTGCGCGTTTATGTCTCACGGTTATGCATTTATATCTCGCAATTATGACTTCTCGCAATTACGAGTTTATATCTCACAATTATTCATTTATATTTCACAATTACGTGTTTATATCTCGCAATTCTGACTTTTTCTCAATTGCGCGTTTATTTCTCGCAATTGCATGTTTATTTCTTGCAATTGCGCGTTTATATCTCGCAATTGCATGTTTATATCTCACAATTGCATGTTTATATCTCACAATTGCATGTTTATTTCTTGCAATTGCATGTTTATATCTCACAATTGCATGTTTATATCTCACAATTGCATGTTTATTTCTTGCAATTGCATGTTTATATCTGACAATTGCATGTTTATATCTGACAATTGCATGTTTATATCTGACAATTGCATGTTTATATCTGGCAATTGCATGTTTATATCTCACAATTGCATGTTTATATCTCACAATTGCATGTTTATATCTCACAATTGCATGTTTATATCTCACAATTGCATGTTTATATCTCACAATTGCATGTTTATATCTCACAATTGCATGTTTATATCTCACAATTGCATGTTTATATCTCACAATTGCATGTTTATATCTCACAATTGCATGTTTATATCTCACAATTGCATGTTTATATCTCACAATTGCATGTTTATATCTCACAATTGCATGTTTATATCTCACAATTGCATGTTTATATCTCACAATTGCATGTTTATATCTCACAATTGCATGTTTATATCTCACAATTGCATGTTTATATCTCACAATTGCATGTTTATATCTCACAATTGCATGTTTATATCTCACAATTGCATGTTTATATCTCACAATTGCATGTTTATATCTCACAATTGCATGTTTATATCTCACAATTGCATGTTTATATCTCACAATTGCATGTTTATATCTCACAATTGCATGTTTATATCTCACAATTGCATGTTTATATCTCACAATTGCATGTTTATATCTCACAATTGCATGTTTATATCTCACAATTGCATGTTTATATCTCACAATTGCATGTTTATATCTCACAATTGCATGTTTATATCTCACAATTGCATGTTTATATCTCACAATTGCATGTTTATATCTCACAATTGCATGTTTATTTCTTGCATTTGCATGTTTATATCTCACAATTGCATGTTTATATCTCACAATTGCATGTTTATTTCTCACGTTTTTGCGCATTTATTGCGTTTATATCTCGCAATTGCACGTTTATATCTCGCAATTGCACGTTTATATCTCTCAATTCTGACTCAGTATTGTGAGATATGAACTCGTAATTGTGAGTTATAAAGTCCAGTTCTGAGGGGGAAAAAGTCAGCTCGCATTTCTGAGATTTTCTTACAATTGCAAATTTATATCACGTAATTTTTTTGTAAACTCGCAATTCTGAGGAAAAAAAGTCAGAATTGTGAGAGAAAAAGTCGCACTTACCTCTTTCATTTCTTTTATTCCATCACAGAAACAAACTTCCATACATTGTAGTACTTCAGCTTAAACTTATTTTGTTTTAGGTAGTTTCAGGTAATTTCAATTTTTTTTTTGTTTCATATAATATTTATATTTTATTTCAATTAACAAAAACAATTTTTGTAGTTTTAATTTTAATTAACAGTAACAACACAGGATTCCGCTGTAATGTTAATTTTTTTATTTAATTAAATTTTTGAATTTAGTTTTTAATAAAACAGCAAAATAAAAATTTATTTTATTTTTTTATTTTTTTAAATAATAATACATTAAAACAAGTTTTCATAAAATAAAAACCTTGCAGTAATAATAATTAATAATAATAATAACAGCATTGCTTTATCTGATGCCAATCTCAGGAAGGGACAGCTGGACGTACGGGAGCTGATCTCTCTTTATCCGCTGCTCCTGCCCGCTTCTTCCTCTTTCACACGGTGCCATCCACCACTTCATGAATTTGCTGACCTGAACCACCTGACGCAGGGGGACCAGGAGAAGGTACAGCGCTTCAAACGTTTTCTTATTAGCTACCTACACGAGGTGCGCAGCAGCGACAGCGCTAATGGTTTCCGTGAAGACGTAGATACGGCATTGCTGAAGCTGTACGCAGAGACCGGCCACGAGAGTCTTCTGGACCTGCTGGCCTCAGATAATGCCTGTCTCCTGGCAGACAGCGCCCCCTGGCTCGAGAAGCATCACAAGTGGGTACTCGCTTTTATATTTCTTTGAGTAGCCATTGATATAAAGATTCAGTCCAGTTTATTTTTGCAGGAATAAACCGATGCCTTCGTTGAGCTTCATGTTTTGTAGTATTTTGGTTGTTGTCTTGTAAACCATCATGATGCATTAATCATCAATGCCTTCTGTACTTTTAATCACTGCAGTTGTCATGGCAGCACATGAATTAAATCTTTAATAAATGACAGTGCTTGAATGACTTGCTACATTTCTTAATGTGTGTGTGTGATTTGACTGTTAATGGTGTTTTTTCTCTCTGTTCAGGTATTATGCTCTTGGGCTTCTATATCACTACAATGGTCAAGATTCTGCTGCTTTACAGGTGGGATCTGATTCTTGNTTTTGATGTGCTGTTTGATATATATATATATATATATTCTTTTGTCTTTTTATTTCTTTTAACATCTATTATAATAAATATTTTTGCGGAAACCATATCCTTTTTTCCACTGTCGGTCTGAATGGTTCTAAGAACGGTAAGGAATGGTTGCGGTTATATTTTCACTTGAGCTTGGTTTCGGCACGATTACAAAGCGTTCTCGGCCCAGAATTGTTGGCTAACTGTGCTGACAAAATGCATGTACTGACGTCACCACTCAGGATTGGTCACTTGTTTCTTGTCTGTTGCCTGGCTACCAGTTTCTCTGTAGCTGTCCATGCGTGCTATTTGAGTGAAGTAAACACAAGTTAATAATAGAAATATCTGATCTTCCTCCATAACGCAGTCGCTATTTACATCTCATACCTTCTGTAAACTCTTGCATTACCAAGGCAAAGACTGACACATTTGTATTGCGTTCCAAAGAGCTCCGTTATCAGCCCCACAGTGGAAAATTAAACCATATCCATACCATATCATATCTATAAATACAATTTAATAGCGGCAAATAAAATTAACACAGGTTTGCAGAGTTTAAAGGGATAGTTGATCCAAAAATGAAAATTCTGTCATCATTTAATCCCCCTCAAGCTGTTCCAAACCTGTATAAATTTCTTTGTTCTGCTGAACACACAGGAAGATATTTGGAAGAATGTCATTAACCAAGCAGACCTCACCCCCCCATCGACTACCATAGTATTATTTTTTTTCCTACCATGGTAGTCAATGGGGGGGTGAGATCTGCTTGGTTAATGACATTCATCTAAATATCTTCCTGTGTGTTCAGCAGAACAAATACATTTATACAGGTTTGGAACAACTTGAGTGTGAGTAAATGATGACAGTTTTCATTTTTGGGTGAACTGACCCTTTAATGATCACTTTCATGCTATATTTACTTAAATTCACACACGATGACGATGTAGAGAATGCACTATCCATTTGATAAGGCTTTTTTTAACTGACATTTAACTGTGTGGATAAATGCTTCCGTTAATCAGCAAATCTGATGCAGATGTTGGTTTAGACTGATAATCTAATGGCAACGTATTGGCCAGTTAATCTGTCTGGATGATGTATCGGTCTATCTGAGTTAGACTGGTGTGATTTAAAATTGTTTGCCAATCTTGTCTGTCTAAATATACAGTATATATAGTGTTTGTGTCATGACCAGTTTAAAAAGTAGTTGTAATAACTCAGTAGCAAACAGTTCTGGAGGAACATTGAAATGATGTGATGTGTGTGTATTTAACCTGGAACATTCATGTTAAAGGGTTAGTTCACCCCAAAATGAAAATTTCTGTCATTAATTACTCACCCTCATGTCATTTCATACCCATGAGACCTTCGTTCATCTTTGGAACACAAATTAAGATATTTTTGATAAAGTCCGATGGCTCAGTGAGGCCTCTATTGACAGCAAGATAATAACACTTTCAGATGCCCAGAAAGCTACTAAAGACATATTTAAAACAGTTCATGTGACTACAGTGGTTCAACTTTAATGTTATGAAGCGACGAGAATACTTTTTGTGCGGCAATGGATGATTAAGAGCATTTTTTGGGTCCTGTCCTGTTGTAGATGTGGGTTAAGATTGTCAACGGAGATCTCCAAGACTCAACACGACCGGATCTGTTTGAATATGTTGTGGATTTTCTTAGTTTCTGCACCAAACTTGACCTTGTGTGGCGGCATGCAGACTGGGCACTAGAGAAAGATCAAAAGGTGTGTACTTCGTCCTCGTTGTAATGAACTATTTTAGATCTATCTTTTACCTACAGAATATTCTAAAGGTGGCTGTCTCTATCTTTTGAATTGCCTACAGATTGGTGTCCAGATCTTCACCAAAAGGCCTACCTCAGAGGAGAAGATGGGGCAGTTAAACCCAGATGACGTGATTACGTATTTGCAGAAGCACAGTCAAGCCCTTCTCCTCTACCTGGAACACCTGGTGCTAGAGAAGAGATTGCAGGTAAGAGCACCTCTGCCAGAGCATTATTGAGTCTTTAGTCCAGGACTGTACCTATGCTAAAGGTTTCCCAATTCTTTGTGTGTTGTGTCTCCGTCAGAAAGAGAAGTATCACACACATCTGGCCGTGCTGTATGCAGACAAAGTCCTGGGCCTGATATCACGATCATCAGCCAATGAGGAACAACTGTCAGCTTCACGCCAGAAACTACAACGGTTGCTGAAAGAGTCCAATCTCTACAGAGTCCAGCTACTACTAGGTAGGTACCCGGTACCTGCGTGCCTGTGCCTCTTCTCCAATAGACTTATGAAGACTTTTGATTCTTTGATTGCAGTATAATGAATTGTCCCCTTTGGCAAAAAAGAGCAGCTTTTACAAGTGTGAACATGCTTATAGAGTAACTGCGTTTACTGGCAGTAGGCCTGTCACGATAACTACTGTTTTTTGTGCAATATATTGTTTCAGAAATAATTGCGATAAATTATATTATTGTCATTTTAAGACCATTTTATGCCACTGAATATATAATAATAATAATATAACAGCATAATAATGCACGTAGGCCTACACACTTTAAAATGACAACAACCATTTAATTCTTTAGATCATGGAAATGAAAGATCAAAACATGTAATATCCTAAATAAAAAAACTTGAATAAATGGTAAATATTTAAAAAAAAGTGCAAAGTAACAAGAAAAAACAAACAAACTGCAAATGCACAAAAGGTACTATGGAGATTTTCCATTTACAGATTTTTCCCTGACCTTCTTTTCTCAGTAAAGTAAGGGTGCACTATTACTGAAAACACAAACCCTACTTAACAGTCAGATGTCCGTATGAACAAAGGCACAGGTGCCTCAACAGGCCATATCTGCTGCTAAAACTAGGCTTGTTTTTTAAAAGTTTAACTTCTTTTAACTTAAGCACCACATGATTATGACACAGCGTTATGCATGAGATGCTGCTAAAGATGCAAGCACAACGGTCAAACATGTCTGTTTACATAGAAAATACAATTGAAAAACTGTGCAGTGAAATGCAAAAAACGCATTCTCTGTGAAAATGAACTCTACACTCTCAACTGCAGTGTCCCTTGTGAAACGGCCTTAACACTAGCTGTTAGTGTGCACTATTTTGCACTGTGACATTTATATTTGCACCGGAACAGTGGATTGCGGCTTTGAAATTGAGAGCATTTGGACTGTAGTTGTCAGGAAAACACTACAACGCCTCAAATAACGCCTTTTTTCACCTGTTCATGACTGCTTTGGGTAGGAACTGCAGATGACAGCATGATTGGCAAAATGTTGGTGACATTCATTATCATGTAAACATAATGGGTGATATATTGCATCGCCAAAAATCTCGCTAAACCCTGTCTGTGAAACCGTGCCTAAGTGGTATAATAACATTATTTATCATATCACAGTTCAAATTGAAATTGCGTATATATGCATATTGTTAAGAGCTAAAATATGGTTACCTCTGCTTGTGTGCTTGTAGGTAAAGTTCAGGACTCTGAGCTGCTGCTACATGAGCGAGCTACACTACATGGGAAGTTAGAGGAACATGACAAGGCCTTGCACATTCTAGTGCACCAGCTCAAAGACTCTCCTGCGGCTGAGGAATACTGCTCCTGGGCCGCTGCATCTCAGGACCGGTCCTACCGTCAGAACCTTTTCCACCAACTCTTGAGCGTTTACTTGGACCCGGATTTACCGGGAGGGGCACAAACAATAGCTGCAGTCGACCTGCTTAACCGACATGCTGAAGATTTTGATGCAGTGCGTGTGTTAAAGCTCCTCCCAGAGGAGTGGTCTCTACCGTTACTCCGTCCTTTCCTGTGTGGGGCGCTGAGGGCTAGTGTTCATGCACGTTGCACTTCCCAGGTTGCAGTGGGGCTGGCCCGGGCACAAAACCTTCAGCTTCAGCATGACAGGGTGAGTTCACGTCCCGGCTTGGGGAACCTTTCCTGATCCTGTCCCCCCTAAATCATATATATATATATATATATATACACATACACATACACATACAGTGGTGGTCAGAATTATTGGCACCCTTGGTAAATTTGATCAAAGATGACTGTAAAAATAAATCTGCATTGTTTATCTTTTTGAAATTTAATTCATAAAATCAGCAAAAATCTAACCTTTCATTGAAGGAAATGAATTGAAAGTGGGGGGAAAATCACATTATGAAATAAATGTTTTTCTCCAAAACACGTTCCTGCTCCTGGAATCTAATCTCTGGGAATTTATTTAACTGCTTCTTAATATTTGGGAAAAAAATTGTCTGAAAAATCTGTCATATGGTAGTCAAATCATGCAGTTCCAATGACTGGGTCAAGGTCAATAAGTTTCTTAAAATATCAGATAATAAAAATAATAAAATAATCAGATAATAAAATATGAGTTAGTTCAGGTTGCAATAAATGTAATGCGGCGTGTCCCCCACAATTAATTAAAGGTGCCCTAGAATTAAAAATTGAATTTACCTTGGCATAGTTGAATAACAAGAGTTCAGTACATGGAAATGACATACAGTGAGTCTCAAACTCCATTGTTTCCTCCTTCTTATATAAATCTCATTTGTTTAAAAGACCTCCGAAGAACAGGCGAATCTCAACATAACACCGACTGTTACGTAACAGTCGGGATCATTAATATGTATGCCCCCAATATTTGCATATGCCAGCTCATGTTCAAGGGATTACACAAGCCAGTATTAACGTCTGGATCTGTGCACAGATGAAGCATCAGACTAGGTAAGCAATCAAGGACAACAGCGAAAAATGTCAGATGGATAACTATAATAACTGACATGATCCGTGATATTTTTAGTGATATTTGTAAATTGTCTTTCTAAATGTTTTGTTAGCATGTTGCTAATGTACTGTTAAATGTGGTTAAAGTTACCATCGTTTCTT
>RJVU01051519.1:7701140-7717028 GCA_003731715.1 Anabarilius grahami | reverse complement strand
TATGGTGTATGTCATTGACCCACTAACCACTGCATTCTGTGTCTCACAGCTGAAGTATCGAGGCGGCCCAATATTAGTGTCTGAAAAGAAGGGATGCCAGCTGTGCCACAATACCTTCAGTGAGCCAGACTGCGCCTGCTTGCCCGGTGGAACGCCGGTCCACATTCACTGTGTCGCCAAGAAAGCCCGGGACTTCCCAATAGAGCGCCAACATGAAAACGCCCACCACAGCAACCACACATGAAGCTGATCAGTGCAGTGGGGCAGGAGACACATGCTGGCGTTGCACCTGTACCGCACGCGTGAGAAGGCTGAGTGCATCAGAGCCCATGCGAGAGCACTTGATGCGAACAGGACCTGAGGGAGCCGGGTATCAAATAAGTGTTTTGGCGTTTGAGATACTATTTATTCCATACACACAACACTGACAATGAATATGAACATTTTAATGAACGTCAAACTAAAATCCAAAAAAAACCTGACATTGTCTGCTGGTTGATCTTTTTAGCATTGCCTTATGATGACTGGTCCAGTGGTTGTCTTGAAATATTTCGATTTAAATGGGTGGTATCTATGGTAACTATTATTTGCAAACCATTTGAGGTCAAAATATCAGTCTTGACCATCTGTTCCCTGTGAGCGGAATTATCAAAAATTTGTTCATGCAATTTCAACCGGTCAATAGTTTTCATTAAACACCAAAGTTACTTGCTCTGTTCTCAGAGAGTGACGGGTTATGGCCTTAAGTGATTGCGTCATGATTCTTTTAATATAAGGGAGAAATGCTTATAAAGAAAAATGATTTTGAATATGGTTTGTGGTCATCATAGCTCGTTTAAACCATTTAATAGTTATTTTCTGAGATAAAAAGGGAAGATTTTCCAGAATTCCCATGTTCATCTTCTGGCTACAGTCCGATCTGGAGTGTAAAATTCTGCAATGAAAGTCTATGATTAATTGGCACAACCCAAGAGAAATATTCTTGTTTCTCTCTCCCTCTTTCCCAAGCTTGATTTGGCTTTTCCTTCAAAGTCAAGTTTAAGATACAAAGTGATATTTAGTCAAACGAATGGTAGCCGTATGAAACAAACCGATGGACTCAGGCTGTTTGTGTACGTTATAACGAAATGCTAAAGTTGCTTATTACATCCAAAATGTTTGTTTCTCATATGCATGTGGTGATGTGGATATGAGTCATCATGTCTTACTGCTAAGCTGTGATTTTAATGATCAAAAAATATTTTAATATGATCAATTACGTTGTGTGGTTTTTAGGGAAGCACGGTAGCAGCAGTGGCTGCAGAGGGTTTCGCTTCAGAATAATCTCTAACCTTATATTTGAATAAGTCTTTGAAATATTTTCTCCGTGAAAGTGGGATTTTAAAGGGGGAAAAAAAGCACAGAATAAACACTGCCTACTTAATAAATACTAAAAATGACCCCTCTGCTATAACCAGGGAACGGTATGGATTACTAGTTGCCTTGAGATGCTTTTACAGAAACTATTACATTTATTATAGTGGTCATTGGCTGCAAGAACAATAAGTTGTATCCAAACAAAATTGTCCCATAGTTACACATTATTTAAATACTGTTGTACACAATATCTTAGGTTGTGGATCCAGCACAAGTTCCACTCTTGAAACGCCGGTGTAGGGAAGTTTGTGCGCTGTTTGGTCTTTGCTTTGATTTGCTGATGCATTTCTCCCAGAAAAAGTTCCATTCGTCATCCGTGCAACCAGATCGTTCCTCCTCCTCGTCTGTCTGAAGTGAGACTATGAACTTTTTCAGCTTGAGCAACTAAATGGAAACCCTACGTCTCTTTATATCCACTTAAAGTATTTTATACATATAAATATACATGGATACTGGTGTGTACATACTGTATTAATAATTGTTTGTTGCTTTGTAAATCAATGGCAGTGTAGGTGGAATGTACAGAATGTAAAGACGTCCATTTTAATAAATGATTATGCCTACATGAATAGAGCGCTGTTTATGATGATGTACTTCAGATATAATCTAATAGAAAGGCAGAAGAGCCAAATGACTGGCCCTGTTCCATTTGTTTATCAGTGTTTATCAGTCCAACATGTTTGCGGAAGCGTCATATGACTGACTGATACTCTGAACAGATGCTGCAGCCTGAAGAATGGAGGAAAAAATCTATTTTTATATGATTCATTTTATATATATGCTTGTGCATATATACATAAATATAATATTTATGCTTAAATTTATTAGATCACCTGTCATAAGAGAAAACTTTTCAGAAATCTGTTTAAAACTAATTATTTTCATTTATTAGGCAAATAAACTAAATAGTCTTAATTCACAGTCACACACAAAAAAAATTGTATGGCCTTGATAACAGCTTGCATTCTTGCTGGCAGTGTTTTTATGTACTTTTCCTCAGTGTTATTATTGACTTCCAAGTAGTTTCTAGTTATTCCCACAGACTTGCTTTGTTTGAAACTTGTGTGCGGTCTATCTTTGAATCCGCTAAATCCCAACAATTATATTTTTGCATTAGAAACTGTGACTAAAGAGCCAACACATACTAGTGTGGATTACCAACATCATTTTTATGTTTCTGAAAAGGTTAATCACCAATACTGTTAGTTCAGGGCAGCTGTGGCACAAACCTTACATCGGGTGGTGGTCTAATAAATTTAAGCACTCCATATGAATCATTTTTTATATACAATTCTTTTTACCTTAAAAAGGTATTGGGTCACACCCTTTAATTCGCGAATTCAGGTGTTTCAATAAGGTTCATTGCCACAGGTGTATAAAATCAAGCATCTAGCCAAAAAATCTAAAAACAGCAAAATGTATCAAAAGTGAATTAATTTCAAAAAAAGATTTTTTGCTGCCCTCTTGTGGTGATTAGAAGCATTACAATCTAAACTATCTCGCTGAAAAAAAACAAAAAACTGGGAATATACACATATGGAAATTTTTTTTTTATTTTAACATTTTCAACAACATCAATATACACAGCGCACAGAAAAAGACAAATGTCGGCAACAGAAAGGTTTCCTTTTTCCTTTTCAAGGATGTCCAACAGCAATATATTTTATCATTTTTAACTGATGAAAGGGCTGGTTTAAGTCTGTGATCAGCAGTTGTCCACGGAAAAAGCCAATAATCCAGTGAAAGAGAGCAGTTGTGTCTCTCAGGGTTCGAGTACCGCATTGCCCCTTTCCTGTTCAGCGCTTTTTCCACGTGAACTTTCTCCGAGCTCCTTCCTGCCCTGGTTTCTTCCTCTCCTTGATCCTGGGATCAGCGGTCAGCAGGCCAGCTGTTTCAGAGAAAACAGATGATGACAAAGTTTTCTAATACTTCAAGTCTACTAACTGTGGAAGCTTGTTTCCGCCACTGAATAAAAAAAATAAAAAGGTAATTGCGACTTTTTATCTCACAATTCTGACTTTCTCAGAATTGCGTGATATTAAGTCGCAACTGAGTTGCAAAGACAAAACTGTCTGAGATATAAATGTCTTTTTTTCCTCAGAATTGGAACTTATAACTTGCAATTCTGACTATTTCTTGCAATTGTGTTTATACCTCGCAATTGTGAGAAAGAAAAATTCTGAGATAAAAAGTTGCAATTATTTTTTTTATTGTTTTATTCAGTGGCAGAAACAAGCTTTCATAACTAACAGCATCTGTGACACGACTACCAGAGAAAAGAGATAGAAGTGAAAAATAACTCGCCTTTTGGAAACGTGTAAAATATTGGACCGCTGTTTTAGGCCTTGCAGAGCAAGTGCAGTTTAATATTCCTGCCAACGTCGTTAATATTAAAGTTAACAGGAAACTAAAATTTGACCAGGAAGAAACACACTATTGTTGGTCAATAAAATGCCTATGGTTTCCCACACTGTGATGTAATGGTAATGGGCTTCTTGTCACACACCTTGCCTCATCTTTTCCACTTCTACCTCAGACACAAAGCTGAGCAGCGCCCGTGAGATGGCCAATCGCAGAGCGCCAGCCTGAGCTGAGTGACCGCTGCCCTCCACACTGCCCTCGATGTCAAACCGGCCCAGCATGCCCACAAAGTGCAGAGGAAACAACAGCTGCTCCCTGAGAGAAAGAAAAGAGTGAAAAGTGGGGCGAGGCAGAATTAAGAGCATGTTTCTCTCTACTGGACTGCTCAAGCTTTCAACATCTGTATGAATGACACTCCTGCAAATCCCCCATTGAGGACTGTATCGTCATATTTAGACAAAGTGATAATCCCGCCACTGTAAGAACTATTGAGAGGACGCGATGCAAGCGTGTGCAGTCGCTCGCAGGACGCCCCACAGTGCTGACACAGAGCAACACTCCCCTTCTGCTCCAATTAGGCCTGTGTGAAGCGGACGGAGTGATAAGAGCGGGCAGCCGGCCGCACGCCGACAGCGCCGAGTCTCCGGCTCACTCATCTGTGTAATTAACTTTTCAACCACATTTAAAAAACTGAGCACACTCACCACACACAAATGCTGGATTTGAACATTTTTGGTGTGGCTCTCATTTATGGCATACTAACTAGATTGAAACAAATATTCAAGCTCTTGATGTGCTGAGAGGATCTTTCCAGAAAGATGTGATGCAGAACTGAGGCACACACACCTGTCTTGTAGTACAGGGAAGTAGTGGAGGTAGTTCTTGCCGTTGATTGTGACGTTCCCAGAGCCGGTGTCTCTGAGGGTGATACTGGCTTTGGCAGATTTTCTTCTGCCTGTGGGAAGGAGAGAGAGAGAAAGACTAAGCTAGAGTGATGTGGGAATTAAGTGAGTGTGTACAGAACAAACAGAGAATCAACTGAGACGAGCGGAAACCTTGCAGAATAAAAATTCTTTACCTCTCAGATCGCAGGAACACGAGACTTAAAGGAATAGCTCACCCAAAAATGAACATTCTGTCGTTTACTCTCGCTCATGTTGTGAGGAAAGATCTGAACTGTAGCTCTCAAAATTTCATTTGAAACAATACAGTTATTATAGTTAAGAAGAAAAAAAAAAAGTTACTTGAAATGAAATAAAGTAGTAAAATAAAATATGAAAACATTTTTATCAACATTTCTTATTTTAATTTAGTTTAACGATGTAATAAAATAAATTGAAATTAAAAATAAAACTATGAAGACATTAAAAAAAAGAACTAAAAATGACAAAAATCTAAAATTACTTTTTAAAATTAATTAAATTAACTTTTAACTAATATTAAAATGAAACTGGACAATATAAAAACAAAAACTAATTAAAAATATTATTAAAAAAACTAATAGTATCTCATTGATACTGAAATAGAATATTCATACGGACGCATTATGATCGGTTACAATACACAAACAAATGGTGTTTGAAGTCAAACCTGACAATGAATATTAACACACCAGTGAAAGAAAGCTGAAATAATGATAAAAAATTAAGTAATATAAACTATATAATAGAACAAAAATGTAAAATAAAATATTGGATGAAAAAATTTAATGAAACTGAAAAAGTAGAAGTACTAAAATTACAAATACTGAAATGAAAATAAGTTAGAAACAAAAACAACAAAAAAGGCGAGCACATAAAATGACAAACTGAAAATATAAAAATAAAAGCAATATGAACAAATACGGTAATAAAAACACTATAATAAAAATGTGTTAATAAAATTAATAAAAAAAACCCTGATAATTACAAGTTACAATAAATTATTTAAGGATTTTCAAACTAATACTGCACATGGGTTCAATTACATAATTAATACTTAAATATTAAACTTGAATATATTACTCTTGGACCCACTTTCAATTCACAATATTATAGTAATTGATTAATGTTTGTCTTGTGAATAATATTATGCAACAGTAATATATTTGTGTCCTCTTTACGCACCAGAGAGACATAAAAGAGATATTCTCTTGAATTCCCTTATTTGAATGGCTACCATTGCAATTTAAAGTGCACAATAAATGTGGTTATCGCCAACAATCACAATCAGATTCAGAATTATTATCAGACCTACACACATTTGATTACAGAGTTAAGATCTGAGAGTTGGAAATCAAGTCTACACATCAGTAGAGTTGGGAAAAGGCTTCGCAAAAACAAATAATCTAAAAAAACAAATATTTTAACAGCCTGCACTCTAAAAAATGTTGGGTTAAAAATGGACAAACCCAGCGATTGGGTTGTTTTAACCCAGCGGTTGTGTTAAATGTTTGCCCAACCTGCTGGGTAGTTTTATTTAACTCGACTATTGTTTAAAAATTACTATATGTCTGGCTTAAAATGAACCCAAAATAGGTTGGAAATTAAAAATCAGACACATAATTACTAGAGGCAACAATAATAATCAAAAGGTGAACATTTATTAATAAGCAATTTAATAAATGTTTATTGTTTAATTATTATTCATTAAACTTATTAATAAATGTTCATTTCCAACATATTTTGGGTTCATTTTAAGCAAGCAATACAGTCATTTTTAAACAATAGTTGAGTTAAATAAAACTACCCAGCAGGTTAGGCAAACATTTAACCCAACCGCTGGGTTTGTCCATTTTCAACCCAACTTGGGTTGTTTTTAAACCCATCTTTTAGAGTGTGTGTATCTGAGATGTCAATATTACATCGTACCATCAGCGACGCTGAAAGCGACTCCCTGTGGGTCGTACTGTATCACAGAAATCTCCTGTTTACGGGACTGAACCTCCAGATGCCTGCGAAACTTCAGCACGAACTCCTCCTCCAGAGAGCAGTAGGGCATGGACAACAACCTCTCCATCAGCTGGATCAACCGCATGTACTACACAAAATAACACAATTCACTTAGTTTGCCAACAGCACCCTCTTGTGCTTTCATCCTGAATTACACGCTTTATAGGATTCGGACAGTGTATCAGTTCTTACGTCTTGATCTGAAATGTTCTCAACCAGATGCTCCTCCATTTCCTCTTTTAACAGCCACCTGCTCCCAGTCAGAAAACTGAAAGGAAACAAACACATTTTAGCCATTGAATTCATCATTCTGAGGAAAGCTTTTTTTGCTTTTTAATCTGGCATTGTATGTTACAGATTGCTTTTGATAAAAACATCTGCTAAACACATAAAATTAAAAGTTTTTCTTGCAGGAAGTTTTGAAATTCTCACATTTGTTTGGTATCTGTTGTATATAGACCTTTATTTCTCATCTTGTCCTGATGTCTCTCTATGGCCAGAATCTTCTCATACAGATCCTAGAATGACAGAAAAGAGAAATGGAAAGTGGTCAGTTTTAATGCCATTTCTGTATGAGCGGACAGAAGCTTGTTTCTGCCACTGAATGAAAAATAAATGATTGCAACTTTTTCATCTAGCAATTCTGACTTTTTTTCTCAGAATTGCGTGATATAAACTCGCAAATGTGAGTTATAAAGTCAGAATTGTGATATAAACTCACAATTCTGCCTCTTTTGTTTTCTCAGAATTACAAGTTAATATCTCGCAAATTTGACTTTATAATACACAATTGCGAGTTTGAAAGTCAGAACTGCGAAATATAAACTCACTATTGAGAGTTAAGTCAGTATTGTGTGATATAAACTCGCAATTCTGATTTTCTCAGAATTGAGTTTATATCTTGCAATTCTGACTTTATAAATGCAATTGTTAGTTATAAAGTCAGAATTGAATTATAAAGTCACAATTCTGAGAAAAAAAAAAAAAAATTCCCTTAGAATTGGACTTTATAACTTGCCATTGCAAGTTTATATCTCACATTTCAGAGAAAAGAAGCAAGAATTGCGAGAAAAAAGAATTGCGAGTTTATATCTCGTAATTGTGAGAAAAAAGTCAGAATTGGAGAAAAAAAAGTCAATTGTGAGTTTATATCTCGCAATTCTGACTATCAACTGAAAGTTTATAACTCGCAATTCTGACTATTTTTCGCAATTCTGACTTTATTTCTCGCAATTCTGAGTTTATATCTCACAATTCTGACATTATAATGTGCAATTCTGTCTTTATTTTTCACAATTCTGTTTATATCTCGCAATTCTGACTTTATTTCTCGCAATTGGGAGTTTATCTCGCAATTCTGACAATGTTCAATTCTGACTATTTCTCACAATTCTGATTTTATTTTATTTCTTATAAAAGCGAGATATGTTTATATGTCGCAATTCTGACATTATAATGTGCAATTCTGACTTTATTTCTTGCAATTCTGACTGACTATCAATTGAAAGTTTATATCTCACAATTCTGAATATTTTTCGCAATTCTGACATTATAATGTTCAATTCTGACTATTTCTCACAGTTGCGTGTTTAGATCTCGCAATTCTGACTTTATTTCTCGCAACTGTGAGTTTATCTCGCAATTCTGACAATGTTCAATTCTGACTTTATTTCTCACAATTCTGTGTTTATATCTCACAATTCTGACATTATAATGTGCAATTCTGACTTTATTTCTTGCCATTCTGACTTTGACTATCAATTGAAAGTTTATATCTCGCAATTCTGACTTTATTTTTCGCAATTCTGTGTTTATATCTCGCAATTCTGACTTTATTTCTCGCAACTGTGAGTTTATCTCTCGCAATTCTGACAATGTTCAATTCTGACTTTTTCCTCACAATTCTGTGTTTATATCTCGCAATTCTGACATAATGTTCAATTCTGACTTTATTTCTCACAATTCTGATTTTATTTTATTTCTTATAAAAGCGAGATATGTTTATATGTTTATATCTCGCAATTCTGACATTATAATGTGCAATTCTGACTTTATTTCTTGCCATTCTGACTTTGACTATCAATTGAAAGTTTATATCTCACAATTCTGAATATTTTTCGCAATTCTGAGTTTATATCTCGCAATTCTGACATTATAATGTTCAATTCTGACTATTTCTCACAGTTGCGTTTACATCTCGCAATTCTGACTTTATATCTCGCAATTCTGACTATCATAATTGAAAGTTTATATCTCGCAATTCTGACTTTATTTTTCGCAATTCTGAGTTTATATCTTGCAATTCTGACATTTTAATATGCAATTCTGACTTTATTTCTCGCAATTGCACAGTTTATATCTTGCAATTCTGAGAAAAGAGAGATGAAAAGTCGCAATTACCTTATTTGTTTATTTAGTGGCAGAAACAAGCTTCCATACAGAAATATTACTAAAAAAGAAGAAGAATCCTCTGAGCATAGTCTCTGTTGACTAATAAGTCAATGAATACACCGAATGAAGGACGAGGTATTCTTCATAGATATTCAGGAATCCCTCAAAAGAAAAGATGCAGTGAAGCAAAAGCAGGGATTTGAAAATCCCCCCGACACACACGCTCACACAGATACACACACACAGTCTCCATTATGAAGGCAGATCTCATCTCTCTCTCTTCAGCTCTGGCTGAATTTAATTGTGTGTGTGTGTCTGTGTGTGTGTGTGTGTGTGTGTGTATGTAGGGAAAATTGAATTGGGGAGCACTTGGGCCGTAACCCCCCACACTTTCTCTCTCCTTTCTAACACACACACACTCGCACGTCCTCCTGACAGGAGAATCTGCCATGCGGAGAAGGATGGCATCCTCGGGCACACTTGTCTAAATTGGCATCGCGCCCGTGAGCCTGGAGTGCCCGTCAGGCGTGGTGGTGCTGGAGCGGTGCGGAGCAGGGGTCTGACGCGGGGCCCGACGCTGGCATGCAGCTCACGTCGGCACCTTCCTCACGCCTGTGCGAGAATTCATTTCCCCCTCAATTATCCCACAGCTGTTTGTTTAATTCGGTCCTGATAGAGTGCGTATAATCCACCGCTACTCGCCAAAAAAGCAAACATCGGGCAAAAACCAATTTTCAGCACAAAAAAGGAGGAGTAATAGAAAAGAAAGGGGGGAGGGAGGAAAAAAGCGGGGGAATACGCGTTACACGTTCGTGATCACAGCGCCATAACGAATCCAGAGAAATTCAAATGCCTTTAGGAGGGGAGAGAGGCTCCTCGATCTCAGCTTTTAATATGAACTTTCAATGTAGCCTTTTGGTTGGCAGGAGCTCCTTGTATTCAACAAATCATGGTTAAATTGTACAGACTTGCTCCTCCCAAAGTGCACATGGGATTTTTGTTGAAGGTTAAGTTGAAAATACAGCATAATGAACACAAGATTCAAAGTTGAAGGGCCTACAGTTAAAAGCAGGAAGTACTAACATCATGAGCTTATGTTTCTAGTGAATAATTGTTGGTATAAATGTGTTAAATGGACGTCTTTGCCATTGCCAGTCAGTCCACTCTGCAGCTATTCCTGATATATTTACCAAATTAGGAATTAAATCTGACAGCAGTGTCAAAAATGGTGATTCTTTGGTTTAAATGATACAAAAATAAAATAATTTTCAGGCTAGTCCAGCTAATGCAGGTACAAACAGGCAATGCCTCTATGAAAAGGTGACAGGCTTTTTAAACTGTAAGGCAGGACTATAGTGTTCAAAAATAAGGACTAAGTGATGAACGCAAGAAAAACGGTCTGATATTAAACTTGATCTTTTACTGATATTTTCATGCCTGGTTTTCTGTGATGCATTAAATGTTGTTGTGAATTCAACACATCAATGCAGAGATAAACACATGAATATAACACCATCTAACGGATTAGTCACTCACAATTTGAAGAAAAAAGGTGTTTTGGAGCCACCAGAAAATCAGTAATGTTTTGCATCATATGCCATATATTCTATAAATGAAGTTTATCAATCAAATGTTTGGGGTCAGTAAGATTTTTTATGTTTTTGAAAAAGTATTTTGCTCAACAAGACTGCACTTTGACGGTAAAAAGTATTATATAGCGAGAAATATTTTTACAATTTAAAATGACATTTCAAACATTTACAGCAGCCATTACTCCACAGTGTTCAGTCATACAATACTTCAGATATCATTTTAATATGCTGATTTGGTGTTTAAGTTATTATTATTTTTTATTATTATTTCAGTTGAAAACTGCTTAATATTGTTGTGGACATCGTGATACATTTTTTCGGGATTTTTTTATCAATAGAAAGTTATAAAGATTCTCATTTTCATGAACCCATATCGATTCTTAAATCCCCCAAAAATAGATCTTTTATAGTCTATGCTGTTTTATGAATGGACAAAACATTGTAGAATGACTCCCATCCAATAAATCACAAAAAGCTTTCAAATTCTGTACATTTTATAAATAAATTGAAACAATAAATACAATTTTGCATACCATTAGCACCTAACTCTTGATTTGCAAAAACTCAAAATAAAAATGTTAATTAACTAAATCTTTTATGTAAATTGCTATAAAAATGCATGAGTTAGCTAACTCAGTAGGCTACCTCAAGTTAGGAGCAATTAACATGCATAAGTACTACAAACTCAAAACTTGATAGTTCTGCTTACTTAAAATTGGGAATATCATAGCCCAACTTATTCGGGTTTACAGTGCAGATAAAGCGAAGCGGCAGCATAAACCGATAATCTCTTCTGCTTTACTACTAGTTACAGCGCGAAATAAACAAATGAACATCTGAAGGCATGTTGAAAGATACAGTACAACTTGTCAAAATCCATATCCATGTCACATGTAATCGCTTAGAGTTTCAACCGCGGAAAGACGTCAATAAAACAGCTTGCAAACAACGTGACGTAATGTAACATTCACCTCAGAAAAGCCATTCAATGTACATAAACATCAGTCAGCTAGAAAAATGAACTCCAGAGAGGTGCATTTTTCTAAATATATGCACTATATTGCATATTCATTTTATTACTTGACCTGTTCTTCAATATTTAATGTTTCAATATATACATCATGTTTGACAGCCACCATTTAAATGTTTATAGATATTTCAAGAAACAAGTAGAAATATAATGTTATTAAAGTTATTTTTAAAGTTATGGTTAGGATTATAATATTATATGTGACCCTGGACCACAAAACCAGTCATAAGTCACACGGGTATATTTGTAGCAATAGCCAACAATACATTGTATGGGTCAAAATTATCGATTTTTATTTTATGCCAAAAATCATTAGGATATTATGGAAAAATCATGTTCCATAAAGATATTTTGTAAACTTCCTACTGTAAATATATCAAAAATGTATTTTTGTGAGTGGATATGCATTGCTAAGGACTTCATTTGGACAACTTTAAAGGCGATTTTATCAATATTTAGATTTTTTTGCACCCTCAGATTCCAGATTTTCAAATAGTTGTGTCCTAACAAACCATACATCAATGGAAAGCTAATTTATTCAGCTTTGAGATGATTTCAAAACATTGACCCTTATGACTGGTTATACACATCAGTTAATTTTATGCTTTAAAATTATAGTAATGCACCATCTGGGGTACCCTGTATATTATAGCATTAGATATTTTTGGCATGTATTGTACCTGATACATACCCCAATTAATCGATATAGAACTGAATCAAATCACAAGCTCATGAAAGTGAATCAAAATCTAATTAAATCATGAAATGTGTCAATACTGCAGCCCTATATTGTTTAAGGACACTTTAGATAAATTTAATATATCCTTAATAAAAAAACTTTTGAAAACTGTTTCCAGTTACATTGTACCTACATAACTTCCAGCCATTATTTTAAATAGAAATAAATACATTTTAAAAATGTATTTGTAAATGTATCTAGCACTGAGTAAACTTTACACCACCCCACCTTTAAAAAAATAAATCTATCACCACCCAAATCTATCAAAAAAGGCCCCATTTTGGCATATATATAGCTGTTAAAGAACTTTAAACATGATTTTTTTATTTTTTATTTGATAAAAAGGGTCACACAATTAATTGACCACTAGAATACTTGGTTACTTAAATCGAGTGTGCAAGTGGGTTACTTCGATAGCTGTAAAAATGTCCTGATACATTAGCTACAGAATATAAGTCTCCTTGTTAAATGTCCATATTTACCAACGGTGTATCTTAAGAGTTTGGACGTGTTTGTGTTTTGCTTCCTTTTGCTCATGCTAGAAAAATATTGCTGTCTGCAGGAAGGAGAGTTGAACATTATTTTCTGCACACTGCAGGGTTTCTGAACACGGAGCACCTCTGTGCGATTCGACGCTGGATGAGAGAGCCGGTGCACGCCGGCAGATTTGACATACCTATTTAAATTAGCAGCAGGGGTCCCAGCCACTGCAGGGCAAAGGGGAGGATGAGGGGCTTGGGCGCACCGAGGACAATGGCGCATTAGTCAACTCGCACATACACACAAACTCCTTACTGCTACTGAGAGACGTCTTAGCCCAAGGTCGAGTCCAGAGATGAATGGTAGAGAAGGGAAAAATAAGCTAAAACAAACAAACTTTGAAAATGAATTAGCCGTGGTGACAAAGAGCCGGTTAACGCAGGAGGCTCTCTGGGGCTCTTCCCATCGCAGTAAAACCCCTGAGGCTGATGTGCACACACACCTACACACAAAGAACAGCACGTGTGCAGGCATACACACTCACACCTAATATCGCAAAGCCCTGGCGTGCCTAGTGAAGTGTGTGATGCTCCCTGTTGTAAATGGGATTTAAGAAGGAGAAAGAGCTCCGTCACACTCATCTTCCTCTTCTTACAAATCCAAACCTTCCATTACCATTTTCTTAATCATTCCGATCTCTGATTTATACTGGTTTGTTTTAACAACAACCATTCTATTTAATTTTATTTAGAACACTAAGTGTAAAATGTCAAACAAAGCCTCTCTCTGGCTGTTCCCCCATCACCTCATCCAGGCCCTCTTTAGGGGATCGCCTCTCTCTGTCTGTGCCCCTCCTTACATCCCACATCTCTGTGATGTGCCCCCCACCTACACTCTGTGCCACTCCCTTCAGTCATAGACCAGACAAAGCAGAAACCAGTTCAAGAGACAACAAAATTTAAAAGGAATAGTTCACCTAAAAATGAAAATCATTTACTCACCCTCAAGCCATCCGCGGTGTATATGACCATCTTCTTTCAGACGAACACAATCGGAGATATATTTAAACATATCCTGGCTCTTCCAAGCTTTATAAATGGTAGTGAATGGGGGTTGAGATTTTGAAGCCACAAAAAGTGCATCCATCCATCATGAAAACAATCCATACGACTCCAGGGGGTTAATAAAGGCCTTCTTAGGTGAAGCAACGCATTTTTGTAAGAAAAAATATCCATATTTGAAATTTTATTAACTAATATCTAGCTTCCGACAGACGGCCGTACGCATTGATTTGCGGCGGAAAAGTGACCTCTGACCCGACGCATGACGCAATAATGAAGCGCAGAGGTAAGAGCAAAACAAAACACCGGACACGAATCAGAAGTCTAAAATGATTAGATTAAGATTAGAGGAGCTTGAGTTTGATGCACAGCCATATTTGTTTAAATCGTGAGAGGCGTCTAAGCTTACGATACTCCTACATCCTGCGTCATACATCCTGTCACGGGTTACTCTTGTGGAGCAAGTCGACTTGCGCAGTATGTGAACGGTCGTCTGCCTGAAGCTAGTTATTTTAGTTTATAAAGTTATAAATATAGATATTTTTCTTACAAAAACCAATCACTTCACTTCAGAAGGCCTTTATTAACCCCATGGAGCTGTATGGATTATATTTTTATATAATATTTATATTTATACTTTTTTGGCTTCAAAATCGCTTCAAATTCACTATCATTAAAAAGCTTGGCAGAGCCAAGATATTTTTAAATATATCTCTGATTGTGTTTATCTGAAAGAAGATAGTCATATACACCTAGGATGGCTTGAGGGTGAGTAAATCATGGGATCATTTTCATTTTTGGGTGAACTATCCCTTTAAGTTTTGGCCGATATCAATAAATATTAAGAGGTACAGTGTGATTTCTGAGAAACTGTTGATATTTGATATAATGCAAGAGTGGATATCTCTATCATAGCTGAAGCAAAGCAAAATAATGCTTCACAAAAAATAAAGCGAAGACGACGAACAAACGAATAAATAAATAAATAAATTCAGCTTTTCCCACTTAGGTCTCTCCAGGGCTAAAAAGCTTTTCCAATATTCCAAAAAATCTTGCCAATCATAACTCTTCTTTTCAGTGATATTCCTCTGGCCTTTTCTCTTTTGTAATGTCTCTCAGCCATCTCTCTTTCTACAGTCTTTCTTCAAATCTCCCTCTCTCACTCTCTCCTCTCCCCAATCATGAGTGGACACGCCCCCTACTGCTGATTGGCTACAAGTGTGTTGTGGTGTTCAGTCCGATACACCTTCAACAGCGTTTCTCAGAAATCTCTTACTGCACCTTTAATTGATTCAATTTTGTAGCATATCATTGAGCTGTATAAATATTAAATTGTACATAAGGCAGTTTTTATATTAGCTTTTTAACAATATACACTATTCAAAAGTTTGGGGTTGGTAAGTTTTTTGTTTGTTTGTTTTTGAAAGAAGTCTCTTAAGTAAAACAGTATTGTGAAAAACGATTATAATTTATATAACCGTTTTATATTTTAATATTTAGAAATAATTTATTCTTGTGATGGAATACACAAAAAATATGTTTTTTAACATTGATTGAACAAGAAATGTTTCTTGAGCAGAAAATCAGCATTTCTGGAGGATCATGTGACACTGAAGACTGGAATAATTCCCTTAGTTCGGCTTGATAGTCATGCCACATTGAAGAGTGCCAAAATAAAATATTGTTTGAATTTTATTATAAATCCCACAGAATCTGAAAGCTCAAACTTTGTTTCATATCAAAAGCAACAAAGCACAGCTTTACTGTGAATACTGGATGGGAGACGAGCTACAAATAATGTTTAATGAAGTTTTGTTCACACATCAACTGAAAGATTTAGATTCATCCAAATGAAGAATTAAAAAAAAAAAAAAAAAAAAAAAAAAAA
>RJVU01051519.1:7665268-7700985 GCA_003731715.1 Anabarilius grahami | reverse complement strand
TTCTGCCTAAAAAAAAAAAACAATTAGAAAACAAAAACACTAAAAGCTAAAAACAATCATTTGAAAGAATTTCACCATCACAATCTTATAATGTACACAGTGAAAAAATATTGAAATTTTCTAGAAAATTAAAATTTAACAGTTTTATTAAATGATTAGTTTTAAAGCGAGAGTAAAATTATGGTGAAATTAAGAAATGTAAAAATAGGCACACAACTGTGCCTGAATTTCAATTAAGTATTAAATACCCACCAGTACCAAATTATTTTATTGGTCAACAACAGATTTGGGACCTATATTGATTATCTCCACAGCTACAGTATTATTTAAATATCATCTAGAACACTTTGGCTTTGTATGTTTTATGTAACAGATTTAAGCATTTATGTAAGCACAGATATAAAGAGCATGAACTCACATGCAAGAGAGAATAGTAGGACTGTTTCCCTGTGTAGAACAAAAAGTGGAAAGGCCGTCCTTCTGCATCCCACTGGACAGCTAAAAGAGAGAACAGGGCATGAGTAATTCATTACCAGATATCAGCATGCTTATATATTTGGTGTCAAAGAGCAGAGAGTTAAAACAGCCTGTCCATACCTGTCTGTTTTGGGAATATTTGCTCTGGGTGCTAAAACAGAAAGAAAGGTACCATAAGGAACATATTGAGTCTTGACTGTGTGTAAGTAATTATGTAAATAAGTAGATAAGTAAGTAAATAAAATAAATAAATGCAAAACAGTTGGAGCAAATCTCACCTTCATTATAGGTCTTGCTCGCTTGTCAAAGAGTCCAGAGGGGAAGAGGTATGCAATACTCCTCTAAACAAACAAACAAACAAACAAAAAAGCATCAGAATGCACACTTTATGGCAAATTTAATGTCATATACTTTTTTGGAGGGGAAATTTATTTTAACATTCTAATTCTGATTATTTTTTGATTATGATTATGAAATGTAATTTTTATTAACATTTTATGAAATTATCTTACTGAGATTGATGGGAAATGATTAGTGCCAATTTTGAAAATGCATGTAATAGTTTGAAAATAAAATATTTTTATTGTGCACCCCAGGTGTGTTTTACTACATTTGGGAAACACTGATCTATTCTATCTACAGAGTGGTGCTGGGATGACGTATTTTTTTATGCCAAATGTTTTAACATTTTAACACTTCCGGTTTCATCGTCCAGACGTCAATAGGTTTTTCCTCAATGGGATTTTGGTTAAAAGCCTGAAATAAGGTCTGTGGTGAACACAAGCTCAAGATATTTCCATGTTTTATAAAACAACTGAGTAATACCCCACTCATGTCAGGCAGAGGCTATTTACACTAAGTGAAAATAGCAATATATTCTATTTACACTATATAAAAGTAGCAGTTCTTTGCAATAAGTGCAAATAGTTGTTAGATGCTATTTATACTTATAAATAGTGGCAGATACTAGTTGCACCTCAGTATTGTTGTACATTAACAGGATGCAGTAATAACATTGTAAATGACTATATTTATTAAAATTATTAAATGGATGCCGCCTTTTCTCCCTACACCTACCCCTAACCCTACCTGATAAATACTTATTAAACACCCGTTAGGCACTTTATTTCCACTTTTAAAACATTTTCCGATCTGAAATGTGATGAGAAACAGTGAGTTCGGCAATTTGAACACGGGTCGATCACGTCAAAAGCTACTTCCACGCACGTGTCTTTTTTTAATCTTGTGTGGTCCAATTAGACATTTGGTGCAAATAGACACTTTTTTTTAGAGATCGACCAATATATAGATTTACCGATATTTTCTCTGATATTTAAGCATTTTACGATAATCGGATATCGGTTTTGTAATATCGGATTTACCGATAAATGCCGCCGTCTTGTGGGTGTTTTGAGAATTGCGCGCTGGATCACCATTACAGCGCATCTGAGGGGAGACGAGACAACGGCATGCACAGGTAAAGTATACTTACCTGCTTTGCTGTAATTAGTAAACTTTATTTAACATAAGAGCCATTAATGCACAAATTAGATGTGTTACGTAAATGCCTGAAATGTAGCTAGTTTATGCAGCTAAGAAATAGAGACAAGCTCACAGAGTCACGTAAGATAATCCGTCATGTCCTGTCCCAATAAAGATGCAACTGCATGAATTAAATAATACAGCCATGAATGAGCACATGTTGGAAATAAAAGCGGCGAATTTAATTCTCGCTCTGTTGTCTGTGCTCATCATTAGTCTCGTGAAGTCGACTGCATTTTGCTGTTCACTCAACGGGTTGATGCTCGCCCACCGCATGTAACTTTTAACAAGATTCACTTGTTTAAAACATCGTAATTATATAAACATTTAATATATAACCATTAATTCACTAATAAACATCCAAGTAAACAACTCTATTAAAAGTAATTTTTTATTACCTCCGCGAGCGATCGCAGTTTGAGTATAGTTCTGTGTAAATGCATAGATAAACAGCGCTTTGTCAGCAGATATTTCATCTAGAACGGCAAAAACATTATTAATAATTCTGATATAACATACCAGTTGAGAATTGCAATAAAATACGATGTTTTTTGTTATATTCCAAAAACATTATTATTTAACATTATCCAGCAAATTATTCTTCACTCTTTAACCTATTAAACAGCTTATAAATCTACTAAAACTGTAGTTTAAAATGAAGTATTACATTTCTGCAAAGTTGATATGACGCCTGTCTTTAATTTATTTTCTCCATTTTAAAACATTATATATTCTACATTTTGCTTATTGTTAACAGTGTTGCTGCTGATGCTTTTTATAAATAAAATTATTTTTGTAATATGAAGATTAAAATTAACATGAAAGACTAATTTTTAACAAAAACAGTTTAGTAACAGTTTGTGTTGTTTTCTATGCAAGGAGGGAGTGACTGTTATAAATAAAATGGTTTGAGTTCAGAGGTGTTGTAATCGGGTCAAAAACACAAGTATAACAAGTCAATAAATATCGGTTCTGCATATCGGTTATCGGGCACATAAACACAAATTATCGGTACTAAAAAAAAAAAAAAAAAACAATATTGGTCGATCACAACTTTTTTTCCGTGTCTTAAAAAGGCTGTTGCTAACAAGTTGCTCAATGGGACTAAAGATGTTGTCAGGGACATTAAACATCACACCAATCAGGTAAACTTATCTATATACTAGTCCACTTTCACAGCCTCATGTTTACAATTGCACTCTTGCAAACTATTATAACTCAAACTTTCAGGGAAAAAGACTGAAAAAGTTGTCTGGAGCTCGGTGGTGGTGACACTGAAGTCGAGCGACTGTGGGGAAGTTCGTTTATAGCCTAATGTAAGCTTCTTATTTTTCCTGACGATTGTATTTAGGCTTCAAAATGTGAAAATTATCTTGATTGACAAAACATGATTACAAAGCTTTTTTTTTTACTTTTTGCTATAATTCAAAAGCTTATGGAAAAACCCTATTGGGATTTTGTTGAGGGAACCAGTGCGACGCTAACTTCCGGGTTGGCCTACAAAAATACGTCATCACTGCAGCTCTCTCTCTCTCTTCATCAAATACTCTCATAAAGAACCAAATGATTCCAGGGATACCATTGAACGGGGCATACAACTTTCATTCGCATAACATGAGACATTCAGAATGGCAACCTTTGGGTCTTCGACCCTGTTTTCCAGGATAAAGAGACAGAAAAGATGAAAGAAAAAAGTAAGGTGATGGCAGATGCACTCCAAGAGAACAGATATCCATGTAAAACCACAGGGTGAGGGAAACTGAGTGAAATAAAGCAACACAAAGAGAAGAAGAGACAGAACGGTGCAGGATGCAGTGACAGATGAAGGCAGCACCTGTTCATACCTTGAAAAGCAATATGGCCCAACTCCCTCAGGGAGGTTTAGCCTCGTCACAGTGTTCTAGAAACCTCTGCTGCCTACACTTCACACGAGCCCAATCTGGGAAAGCAAACTTGCTACAGCACTCTCTCGAAACAGATTTTTTGAGACGTCTGACCACTCGTTTCATGTGGCATGGAAAACGCAGCATCAAAAATCTAAAAGTGTCTGACCTTCTCAGGTGACAAGGGCATACATGTTTACACCAGACCAATCCTGCCATCCCATCTCTTTTGTAGCATCATTTTTTTCCCTGTAGTTAGTCAAGGTTGCTTGCACCAAGGCGTAATTTAATTTTACATGACATTTGAGCCCTCTCGCTGACCCTTATACCGCACATTTAAAGGAACAGTTCACCCAAAAATTGTGTTGTTGCAAAATTTAAGTGATCATATGACTCAATGAAATGACATTCAATTTTTGTCCTGATTTATTCAATTATTCAAAAATACACTACCGTTCAAAAGTTTGCAGTCAGTAATATATATTTTTAAGCCATTTACTTTTATTCAGCAAGGACAAATTGAATTGATCAAATTTTACAGTACATTTATAATGCTACAAAAGACTTCTATTCCAAGTAAATGCTGTTCTGAACTTTCTATTTTATTCATTTATTTATTCAATAATGTATGTATTTGTCTAACAAACATGGCAATGTATATTATAGATATTGTTGGCTCTTTTACAAATTTATTTTGTTCCTCTTTTGTAAATGGCTTTGGATAAAAGTGTCTGCTAATTGCATAAATGTAAAATGTAAATGGGTCAATGACGTAACGGGTCATTTTTTTGTCCAGAGGCCTTAATAATAATAATAAAAACACAAAGATATGACATCCAAAGTATGTAAGGTAGTACAACTAGATCTATTTTATTGAATCCAAAAGGTTTTATATTTTGCTACACATAAAGGTTTTTTAAAGATTTTGAAGTGTCAAAAGGTCATTCGGTTTAACCGATACAGCCATTTCATTTGTGATTAAAATATCTTAAAATGTAATAAATGCATATTTTTTTTATTCTGCCATGATTTTATAACATCATATATCAACATAGTGCAAAATGGTGTTAAAAATATGTGTAGAAGTCGTTGCTTTGTTATGAGAAAGAATGTCCGTAAAAATGAATTTCACTGATGTCATTTGGAGTAACCAATATGAAGGGACCATTTTTGAAGTCATGTGGTCAATATCATGTGACAGGATGTGACATCATTCAGACACCTGCAAAGGACCACATGGTCGTGAAGCAAAGTTAGTTACTCTCTCTTAACTATTTGAAAAATTCATGTTTTCTCTTGCTCATACGCATGTCCCGAAACATCAGGTCATTCGGTACAACCGCTATAACACATGGAAAATGTTGTAATATTTTAAAAACTTACACTAAATATAAAATGTTTGATTGTCCTTTTGTTAGATAGCTAGATATCAGCCTGTTAGCATTGTTTGAAAATATCATCATTCGGTATAACCAAAAGTTTTATTCGGTAAAAACTGAATTTTAGTTAAACTGAATGACTTTTTGGTGACAAATTTTGTCCATCTTGTAAAAAAAATGACAAAAGCAGTGTTAATTGATTATAAAACCAAAATCTCATTGTTAACACTTAATAAAACTTGAAAAATTAATTATATCTCCATTATGTTTTTTTTGTTGTTTTTTTTACACTTTTAAAAACCTTTTCGTCAATGACCCAAATACATAAATGGAGTAAAGGCTGCTGAAAATTCAGCTTTGCCATCACAGGAAGAAATTATATATTAAAATATATTAAAATAGAAAACACTGATTTTAAATGGTAATAATTATAATTATTGTAATATTACTGTATTTGTAGTCAAATAAATGCAGCCTTGGTGATCATTAGAGACTTTACAATATAATAATTATAAAATAAATTCAAATTAAATATCTTTTGAAGAGTAGTGTACATAAATACAGTTCATACATGAAACTTGAATACACTTTAATTTCTGAGCTAAAATATATTTTAGTTAAACAAAAGGTTTCAAAATATTAACAAGTAGTTTATATTTATTATTTTTAAAATTATATGAGAGTTAAAATCCTATGAAACCAACATGAAGACATTACTAAAAACCTCACACATATTTAACTTTTTATAGAATAATAAAAACATATAAAATCCTTTTCTTTATTTTAGATGCCCTTATCTGTCATTGACACATGTGTTAAAGGAATTGTTCACCTAAAAATAATCTACTTTCTACAAACTAATGTTTGATATCAGTATTATTATTTGTGGAACAAAAAGAGATATTTTGCTGATATTTTTCATACAATGGAAATAAATGGTGTGTCACTGCCAAGCTCCATAGATACATAACATAAACGCAGATCATATAACCTGCGCTATTTTCCAAAACTTATGAAGCCTCCATGACACTTTCCTTTAAAACTTTGACTCATGTTGTTATTGTCAAAAAATCAGCAAATTTCTTCCCAATTTCAGTAGCATGAACGTCAGAGCCCACCTGACGGGTGCAAACGCAATGTGCGCGCGAGTAGACGAAAGACAGCGGGAGAAAGCAGGTGAGGCTTGCAGTCTTTATTAATTACTTCCTCCTGGCAGCGCTTGCTGTGCAGCTGTTTCACACCTTCAGCGCATTCACGGGAACGTCATGTCGGCTGAAGCGCTTGGCAGACACACCGGTGCCAGCTCAGGCACAGACGCCCCATCCTGTACTTGCTCTGTGCCCTGCAGTCGCAACCATTTCCACCCCTTATCCACCGATCAGCTGGCAGAGGGACGGTACGTGTCAGCTTCTTTTATCCACACTTACTCTGAGGACTCAATTCATTAATGGTGACAGAGATTGGGGAATAATGCTAAGAATCGAGAAATTGGACTAAATTAGTGGGATAAATCAATTACGGACATTTCTTTCTGGCACAGAATAAGATATTGGACATAAATACTGTTTGTAATGTATGCCAATTTCTAAGCGGGTCCAAGAAGTTCTATGTGACACCTGCAGAAAGTTGACTTTACTTTCAGCTTTAAGAGTAACAGGTAAAAAAAAAAGAAAGAAAAAGATACAATCTTAAGGAATACTCTTATTTAGAAATTGCTCATGCTCTAATTTACATGTCAGAACTGAAAAGCTTGAGAGAATTTTACTTAATCATTAGACAGATGTGTAAACATTAGAAGAGTGGAGACAATAAAACAAATCGCAAATCAAGGACTTGGACATTTGGGCCAATTTTTTTTTTTTTTTTCATTTTTAGCACTGCCACCAAAAAAGGGCTGCACAATAAATCTCAATTAACATGAAAATCACGCTTAAAGGGTTAGTTCACCCAAAAATGAAATTTCTGTCATTAATTACTCACCCTCATGTCGTTCCACACCTGTAAGACCTTCGTTCATCTTCAGAACACAAATTAAGATATTTTTGATAAAATCCGAGGGGTATATGACTCGTCCATAGACAGCAATATAATCAACACTTTCAAGGCCCAGAAAGGTACTAAAGACATCGTTAAAACAGTCATGTGACTGCAGTGGATCAACCTTAATTTTATGAAGAGACGAAAATAATTTGTGCTTAAAAACAAAACAAAATAACGACTTTATGCAACAATATCTTCTCTTCTGTGTCATTCTCATACGCTGTTCACGTTCAGCACTTCCAGGTTCTATGTCAGAAGATGTCAGAAAATGAATGACAGAATTCTCATTTTTGGGTGAACTAACCCTTTAAGACATTATTGGTCATTCAGTGTTTCTGAAAAAAGAAAAACTAACAATACTACTAATAACAATATAAACAATATAAACACACTAAGGATTAATGAGCTGCTGGGTTCATGACTATTAATCATGTTGTCTGCGTTTGCTCGAACTGATTTGCCTAAATCAAAACAGGGATGATAATAGGTAAGCGCCAGCCAATGAGACTGTCATTTGCGCATTAGTTCCGCCCATTAAAGGGATAGTTCACCCAAAAATGAAAATTTGATGTTTATCTGCTTACCCCCAGAGCATCCAAGATGTAGGTGACTTTGTTTCTTCAGCAGAACACAAATGAGTGTTGCAGTCTGTCAGTCATATAATGCATGTCAATGGCAACACAATCTATAAGAGTCAAAAAAACATGCACAGACAAATCCAAATTAAACCCTGCGGCTCGTGACGAAACATTGATGTCCGAAGACACGAAACGATCGGTTTGTGCGAGAAACCGAACAGTATTTATATAATTTTTGACCTCTAATACACCACTATGTCCAACTGCCTTGAGCGCGTGCACGGCATCCGGTGCGTGAGGTGTGGACGCGCTCTGGCGTAGTTTACGCAAGCGCCGGAAGTGATCTCTCGCGAGTATACGTCACTCATTGTTTACACAGTGCACAAACATTGTAGGTACGACGGCTAATCAAAATGGTACTTGCGCTTATCCGGATTGTTCAAACCAACTTAAAACTAAAAGATTACGTTCTCTCGCGCAAACTCATTCGGGAGTGTGACTTTCCACGTATTCCCAACTTCTGAGCCTGCTCGAAGTTATGGTTGATTGCTCTTCGGCTGGATATCAACACACCCATTAACGTACAAAGACGATGAGGGTCTGCAGCGATCATTTTTCCCCTGATGATTTTACATACCCAGGAGAGGATCACGTACGACTTAAACCATCAGCGGTGCCTATGGTTTTTCCACATCCAACTGAGGTATGTGAACAAGATCTTTGTATGTGTCCTTTTTATTTGTAAAGCTTGTAAAGTTTTGATGTAATAAAACCATGTTTTTTAGTGGTTTGCTTCCATTTGTACTACAGGCACCATGTTTAAAAGGCAGTTAGACATAGTGGTAATGATATAAATACTGTTCGGTTTCTCGCACAAACCGATCGTTTCGTGTCTTCGGACATCAATGTGTCGTCACAAGCAGCAGGGTTTAATTTGGATTTGTCTGTGCACGTTTTTTTTACTCTCATACATTTTGTTACCATTGACATGCATTATATGGCTGACAGACGGCAACGGTTGGAGTTAAAAATCATCATTTGTGTTCTACTGAAGAAACAAATTCACATACATCTTGGATGCCCTGGGGGTAAGCAGATAAACATCACATTTTCATTTTTGGGTGAACTATCCCTTTAACGGAGGTTGCTTTTGTTTTTAAGACTGAGAATAATTCCAAAGTACTCTGTTATTTTGACAGGAAAAAAATAAAAAATAAATAAAAATAAATATATATATATATAATTTACATGTAGAGTGTCAATTCTGCGTGGCATGCAAAACTCTCTCGCTCTCTCTTTGCGCACCTGAGAGAAACACTGAGCGCTCTCAGGTAAGCGACGGCGAGTGTGCACCTTCACATTAGAGTTTACGGTGCTGTGCATCCATTGAGATAAACTGAAATAGTGCGCTTTATGGATCGCTTGACGGAGAGTGAAAATCTCAAGTGCTCAGTCAGAATGTTCAGCGAGTGAAAACATATCTGTGCTAAACTTAAACTTAGCCTCTAACTCACACACTGGCAAGTGAAATAGTAACAAATTATTTTAGTTAGGCATCATTTAGTCACCCAGAGTGAAAATTTAGTTGCATATGCCAGTGATTTACACGCATTGTAGACGGTTGAAAGCAATGAGAAAAAGCACTGCACAGAAGAATTCTTCTGAGTGTCAGAACTCATTGTAAACAGTTAACTCTACTTACTGTGAATACTTAAATTATTACTGCTTATCTTACTTAAATATATAAGCCCAATCAGAGCTGTCAGTGTGGTTGCATAAGGACTGAGGTAAAGATCTGTCTGCTTGGTGAAAATTATTCTGGTGGTGGCTTTATCTGTCAGAAAATTGACTGAAATGAATGTAAACAACTTGTAATTTTAAAACAAATTGTGTCAACTACACTACACATACAGTACAAACAAAAGAACAGAATAAGACTGAACATGGATATAGAATAGAAGAGTGCAATGAGGTAACTCACATCAATATCCTCCTGTGTAAATGTCTCTGAGTCCTCTCCCATCATGTTGGCCAAGTGACGTTTACCGACTTCAAACTCCTCCACCTGTTTATTGATGAACTCCTGTGTGAATTTCTCTGGGCCTGCCGCTGCCAGGTTCTTCTTCCACAAAGAGGACGACACACAAATCTGCCTGACCGGCAGCTGGAATTAAGAAAAAAAAAAATAAATAAATAAATAAATTTCAGTCAAATGCTGTTGTTAAAGTCGGAATGAAACGGAAGTTGTGACAGTCTTTTCTTTCCTATTGTGACGTATTATCCAAGTGTAGTCTCACACCTACAGACCATTGGCTGAATGGCTGATGAATATGGCACACTAAATTGTGAACACTTCAGAAGTTTTGAAATCATCATCTGATTGGTTGAATTCTACAGATTTTCCAGGAGATGTGTTTGTCACGTTCTTTAACGGTCCGCCTGGAAACAAACCCTCTGTGATGCCAAACCCCCTCATGGAAAAAGCCATCGTGTTTACAACTGTGACAATGAGCGCTTATCAGAATCAGCTAAATGCTGGAGTTTCAAAAGTATGTGAATTTCGCAACACTCTTTAAATAAATATGTCCATCGTTTTACATTTTCACGCCCCTAAATATGACGCGGAACAAAAACTGTAATTGGTTGCTTTACATGTCAGTCAGACGGCCTCTGGGCAGCCCTTGGCCAACGAAAGCCACTATGGAGTCCAGAGCTTCTGAAGATCTGGCTATACGAGACTAATCCAAGTGAAACAGCTCCGTAAAAAAGAAAAAAATACAGTAAGGGACTTGATTTTGTCCTTTTGGAACTGACTGGACTGTTGGATCATTGTGGTTTTCTACTACTGCGATTTCATGCTAGCAACAGTTTGTCCCGCCCTCATGCTAAAAAACAATCAGAGACGAGGTGTAGTCGCAAGATTAGGATTATTTTGCATTAATTTTAAAAAAAATCCTGATGTTCATGGATAATTCTTTTATAACAAACACAGCAATATTCCATAAAATCAAAAACAAGAACTGTCCATTTTGATTCCATGGTGAAACAACTGATCACATTCATACGAAATGATGAAACATCAATATTAATTGTAGAGGAAATATTCTAAAATACTCAATTTAAAAAAAAAAATTTTTTTAGTATAATCTTGTTTTAATTCATCTGGGTCAGAATACAGATGGTATTATCTTTTAGCTTGGGCAGTGGACATAATGTCAAGCTATCATGTTGTATTAAAACACAAAAAATAAATCTTTGAAATAGTTCAGGCATAACTCAACACGTATGCACTGCAGTGGAGGAACAGTTCACTCCATCCTGCCAATCTGCTCTTTTCATACAGACTCAAAAGCACTCGACTATTACTATCTAGCCACAAGGACATTCTGCTCTCTACAGCATCACTACCAAATACGATTTACTAGCCGCAAAAACAGCTCTGTGCCGGAACAAACTTAAGAATGCTTTTCACCTGCAGAGCCGTCTTTGATCGGGACACACACAAACTCTTCCCGCAGCTCCCATACTTCCATAAAATCGATCTCACGCCTCTGCAACTGGAGGCAGCCATGTTTGCTCGCAGACTCGCGCTCAGACAGGAAGTGATGACTACATCACATCCTGGAAGCAAGCAAAGTCGTTCATCACCCACAAAAATACCAAATTGCCAAGTAATGGTACGTTTTTGAGTATAACATATTTATCCACGGTAACTAAATACATTCTCAGATACTCTGAATATATTTTGAATAAAATATGCAATCTGTAAAATTAAATAGCCTATAAAAGATGAACAGAACTTAAAATTTAAGTTAGATTTTAGAATACAATTTTTAAGTTAAAAGATTTATAGAAAAACAACTCTTAGGGTGTTTATGTATGTATTTTAGGTGCAGTACAAATATTGATGAAGTGCATTTAGATGCATTTGGGTCAATGGGTCATTTTTTGTCCAAAGGCCTTAATAATAATAATAAAAAAAAGCAAAGATATGACATCCAAAGTATGTAAGGTAGTACAACTAGATCTCTTTTATTGAATACGAAAGGTTTTAATTATATTTTGCTACATATAAAGGTATTTTAAAGATTTTGAAGTGTCAAAAGGTCATTCGGTTTAACCGTCTAAAGGCCAATACAGCCATTTCATTTGTGATTAAAATATCTTAAAATGTAATAAATGTATATATTTTTATTCTTGCATGATTTCATAACATCATATATCAGCATAGTGCAAAATGGTATTAATATCAGGTGTAGAAGTCGTTGCTTTGTTGTGAGAAAGAATGTCCGGAAAATGAATTTCATTGATATCATTTGGAGTAACCAATAGAAAGGGACCATTTTGAATCAAGTCATGCGGTCAGTATCATGTGACATCATTCAGACACCTGCAAAGGACCACATGGGCTGCGTTCCACTCCACTTTTAGACATGCACTTGTGAACTTCCCTAAGCACTTCCCCTCAGGGGAATCCATGCCGCCATTTTGAAGTGCGTTCCACTTCGTGAAGTGGATGATTGAAGTTTATATTTACAGACCCTCACTCCTTCGATTTTGACCAAGGGAGCGAGTCTACTTCAAATGTACACTTCAGGCAGCTCCATATACCGCAATGCAACATGATTGTGACGTCACTGCATATTGCGTTTAATTTACCCCACCACAAACAACTTTATGATATATTATTATTATTTTTTTTAATATCTAAAACAACCCAAACACACCTATATACATATAAAATGCTGCATTAAAACAGTTTTGTAAGGAAAAAAAATGTAAATAATAAATCAACTAGCAGATTCCAAGGGATCAAGGGACGTTCCAATTCAGCCCATTGCAAGGGTTCCGCTAGTAGTGGGCACTCATGCAACAGAAGCAATGGCGTACAACCGAGTCAACGAGACTGAGGGAAGTTAGTGAGGGAAGGGCATAAAAAACGAACTGAAATGCAGCCATGGTCGTGAAGCAAAATAACTAATTTTCTTTTAACTATTTGAAAAATTCATGGTTTCACTTGCTCATACACATGTCCCGAAACATCATGTCATTCGGTACAACCGCTATAAAACATGGAAAATATTGTAATATTTTAAAAACTTGTACTAAATATAAAATATTTGATTGTCCTTTTGCTATCTAGCTAGATATCAGCCTGTTAGCATTGTTTGAAAATATCGTCATTCGGTATAACCAGAAGTGTCATTCGGTAAAACCGAAATTTTGGTTAAACTGAATGACTTTTTTGGTGACAAATTTTGTCCATCTTGTAATAAATTACATAAGCAGTGTTAATTGATTATAAAAAACACATAATCTCACTGTTAACACTTAATAAAACTTCAAAATTAATTATATCTCAATTATATTTTTTGACACTTTTAAAAACCTTATTCGTCAATGACCCATTTATATGTATTTGGCATACACTTATACAAAACAACTTAGTTATTAACTTTGTTTTTAGTGCATGCACTCCCTTTGAATCAAACCCATGACCTTGCTGTTTCTAGCGGTTTTAATTATAATCTCTCTTTTTAAATAATATCAAATTTATTTAATGCGGTAAACACATTTACTTAATTTGGCATTGCTAAAACTAATGCACTAAGGAAATTTCCAGCACATATAATTGAGATTAAACACATTAACTCTAAAAAAGACTTGCTGTTAGAAAATGTGATCTGTCCATGAAATATCTGGCAAGTAAACAAGATGTTTGAACTCTTTTGATGCCTGTCCTTAAAAAATGGCATGTAAAATATCCTCATAACTATTCTTGGCCTCATTATTCAACAATATGCACCAAACCAGAGACTGTATAACAGTGACAGTCTATATATGTAAATGAAAAAAAAAAATAATGCTCAGAATGCTAGAATTTGTAATATGACCTAAAACGTCAGCCTTTAACAAATCCTCTCCGGCATCATGAGATAGTAAGAACATCTCATTTGACATTCTACTTTTCGCATACTACATTGTCTGAAAGTAGGCATATTCGGGGTGAGAGTGCCTTTAATGAAAAAAGAAAAAAAAAATCCATCTCCTTCACAATATTCAATGTATGAATATATCAGTTGGAGGGGGCAGAGCCACAGGCCAGCATTTATTCCAGGGGTTATATGTATGCGTGCACTGTTCCTAATGGACGCCAGGTCTTCACTCATGATAGAGCTGGAGTGAGTGTTTTCGAACATTAATCAAAGTGAAGGGGCACACGCTTCTGGTTTGTGCCAGTCAATGCTCTGGCGAGCTAATGTGGCTCAATGATGAACAACGTTTGCGCTCAGGTTTAGCCACAAGCGTTCACAAAGAAAAATAGACTCGACCCCTGGTCTCCAATTCACCATGGGGGTTAGTGAGCATCACATTAATCACATGCTCTGGCCTAACTCAGGGCTAACACTCCTGCTGGAGGTGTTTCTGTGAGCCACCCTCGCAAATATGAAAAATGTGAAATGTCACAAAGGTCTACAGCTTAAGACTGAAGAATTCTATTAAATTTAATTATTGTTTTTTAAATGTAAACTCTTTTAACATTCTCTGTTGAGACTCGTTTTCAAATCAGAATCAGAATCTGAATCAGAAGAGCTTTAGTGCCAGGATAGGCAATCAGTTACATGAAGTGCACTGAAAAAAATGATTCCGACCCCTTGTAAATGTTACATGTTTTTATCTGGTTAATTTCACTGATTTTAATGTGTTATTTAATCCTACTTATTTTTTATTACTAATTTTCAAATTCACTGCCCTTGTTTAAAACAAGTTAATTTCATTCAATTAAAAGTAATTAGAAAAAAATACGTTTCATTTAATTTCCATATACTGTCCGGTCTGCGCATGTGCAGACACATTTTTTTCTGAAGGCGCCAAGGCTTGATTGAACGTGATGCACTCGTTTGAATGCTGCATCCAGCTCTGCATTTTCGGTAAGTAAGCAATATATAATCATTGGTGTGTTATATTTGTTACTTAAACAGGGTTCTGTTTACACTTTAAAACATTTTATAGAAAAAAAATGTTTAGCTAATGCTAAGTTTGTGTGTTTTTTATATAAATTACATTAGCTAAGGTTTCAGCGACTAGCTTAACCACGTGAGTTGTGTAAGGTTAGTAAGTTAACTTAGCTTAAGTGTTAAATGCTTGGTGAATTCAGTGTTTGTCTTGACTTATTTATTAGTTTGTGGAAGCCGAATAAAAGCAAAACAGTTTTACGAATGTTAACGTTAATTGTAGCTGCACCTTCCTTGCTGTCTAGGCTTGTACGTTACGTTAGACTGGCCAAGCCTAACATTACATTAACGTTATTCCTGACTGGCTGTAAGCATGTTTTCTAATCTTGTCAATGTGTTAACATTAGGACAAAATACACCTGTGAAATCATGTTGGTAAAAGGTGGTTAATGTGCACTGACGGCAAGAATTTATGTTTCTACATAATCATAATGGCAGGCCTAGGTAACGTTGGGTGCCTGAATTTACCGTTTCTTTAAAAGTTTGTATTTTTTTCACACCCGTAGACCCGCCCCTGCTCTGCCGCTGACTGGCTCCGACCGACAGTGACATTTTTCAAGGCCTGTCACTCCACTTGCGCAAACCTAACCAACGAATGCAACGAACACTAGCCAATCAGAGGCAGGTCTTCGCGGAATGCGGGTAGGAAAAAAAAACAAGCTTCTCTTTCGTGGTAGCGGCATGGGTAGCAGTCCTCGTGGACGGTATCCGACTCGCCTTATCAGAGCTTAAAACGTAAAGGTGGGGCTGAAAGTACATGTAGTAGAAGCATGCAAATGTTTCATAACTAAATAGCAGGAGATTTGCAGATGACACGAGAGGACCAGCTAGTACGACCACAGCCGATAGTCCAGTGAAAGACCAGTTAACCTGAAGTGGTAGGCAGAAGACGACAGGGATAAGAATGTGGGTTTAGCTAGCTTTGTTTCTGCTCTAAACACAAAGACCAATTATGTTGGCACTGCATTTATTGCTCCCAATTTCAAACTAATACTTTTAGTATAGAAGTGGAACATGAAAAATACAAATACTAATAGAGTTAGTGATATGGCATGAAGACAGAAAAAATAATTAATTAATTTTAATTAAATTAACAAATTAATTAAATTTACAAAACTAAGAGCTGGCAGGGGTCTTGACTTGTTGACTCAGTTATAATATCTCACAATGTACTTAGTAGTTGTAGGCTTGTGGACTGCATTGTGAAGAGATTTTTTTGTTTCTGATTTCACAAACAGTTTATAAAAATCGCAATATAATATGATCTGACACAATGTAAATAACCTTACACAATTATTTATTCTAAAACATTGTACAGGTGTTTATATTTCATGCATTGTTGTACAAACAATGGTAGTTAATTTAAGAAACCAAATCTGTTTTGTACTTAATTCACACAATTTTCAGAAACTTCAATATACCCCTCTTGTTTCATATAATTTCCTGTCTGTATGCTTAGAGCATCTAAAGCTTTGAAAGCGTTATTTTCTGATGTAATTTTTAAATGCTCTTAAGTAATTTATAAGAGGAATAACACACTTGCAAGAAAATAGTCCCGCTGTGAATAAATAAATAAGTTGATAATTAAAATAATCTTTCCTGAAAATGAAGTCCATGTCTGTCTGTCCACTTCCACCCTCTTAATCTGCCATTTGTTAGATATTTTTTTTATAGTAATAAGGTATTATTAAAATTTGGACTTGGACACAAATTAGTTTGTAGTGATCTGATTTGAGTCGTGGGCTTTAACATGTTTTGTGCTGACACAAGTTTGTGATTATTGGACAATTACTTTTTTCCTCAACATGCTTACAATTTATCTTTTTAATCCCTGCTCATTTTTATTTCTGTTGCAGGTTATTCTCATATCTGATTGTCTTGGTGTGATGTGGACCAAAACCTAATTCTTTGGGGAGCTCATATTGTTTTGGTAAGTGCATTTAACATGCATCTTAACAGCTATACTGATCACAGCAGTGCTGCTACGGAGAAAGCTAAAAATGTTCTGTAACTGTGTGGTATACATTTTGTTCTTTATTTATGGGGGGGGATCTCAACGCTGGTACTTTATCATCATATAATTCATAGAGAAGTGCTGCTATAAAAGTACCAGTACACACAGACATTTTCTTCATGTCTAGCTTCCTGCTAGGCGTGCTTGTGTGTATTTGTTCTTTCTATAACAGTAATTACTAACAGCAGTGCAAAGTAAATCTGCCACTAATACACTGTTACTCTTAGGGCGTACTCACACTAGGCCCGGTTGCCTTGTACCGTGCCCAAGCACGATTGTCCCCCCACGGTTATGCTTTCCTTGTCTAGGAAACACTGCACTCTTTTGAGAAAAGCGCTCTCTCTCGCACGGCACAGTGGAGTTTATGTGCGAGTTCCGTGCTGAGTGCGTGTACGCCCTTAATCTGTTGAGTAAAGCTTCTGTTTGCTTAATATGAGATTCCGTGGCCCAAACTAAGTCACAATAAACTATACATTTAGTTGTCTTTACAGAGCATAGCTTTATGTAATCAAAGTTGAAGCGGATCACCATGCCCCGGATGTGACTGTTATGACACCATCACTAATGTTTGATTTTTGTCCCCTTTTCTCTCTTTGTGGTTTGTCTAGTTTATGTGGCAGTGTAAAGACTGTGGTGCGGAAGTGTCTAGGCGATCAGAAATTCTTAAACATTACAGACTAAAACATAGTCATTTTGGGCGTGGCCATCATATTAAGTGTATATACCCTAATTGTCCATGCGTATTTACGACTTGGAATTCACTTTTATCACATTTGTCAAGGAATCACGAAAATACCTTAAAGCACTCTGACATATTTACTTCATTTTCCTGTCATTTATGTGGCTTTAGTGAACTTGGAACAGAACATGATTATTTTGTGCACATAGGCCATCATCTGAAAAACAATGAGACAGTCACATGTATGTTTAAAGGCTGTGAATACACATCCAATGTATACAGCACCTTCAAGTCGCATAAAAGTCGGAAGCACAGCTTACATACGTTGAGAGATTTTAAGCATGGTATAGTCCAGGGAACTAGTGTAGCTGAAACTGAAGAGCCTGGTGTTTCAGACAGTGAAGAATTCTGTAATGAAAGTCAGTCTGATGACATTGATTTAGATAAGTCAAAGGATCAGCCAGAGATAATAGAACAAAAAATTGCTGCAGTGTTATTAAAGCTGGAAAATATTTTTCATGTGCCAAGTGCTGCAATTGATGAATTGCTGGAAGAATTTCAATATTTGTTGAGCACAGCATCTTTGTGTAGTACAAGAAATGTGATACACGACACACTGAATAGTTACAACCTGCAAATTGACCAGTCAGTCATTGAAGAACTTGCATCGGCCCTGTGTACATCTAATCCTGTCTATAAGTCAATTGGCAAAGGTTGTCCTTTGGCAACATCCTTTAAGCGCAAAAAATACTACAGAGACAATTTTCAAGTTGTGGAACCCATAGAATATATCTTGGATGACAAAGATAAAAGAACGCTGCAGTATGTTCCACTATTAAAGTTTTTACAGCAGCTTTTTACTAATGATCACATTCTTAACAAAGCATTAGATAATCACCTCATATCAGAGGGCAGAGGAGAAGTGAAATACGAGTCTTTTCGAGATGGTCAGTTTTTCAAGGATAACCATTTTTTGTCAGAAGGTGAGCTGCGAGTGTTGTTGAATTTTTATGTGGATGATTTCGAAATTTGTAATCCACTTGGCACATCTCGTAAAAAGCACAAGATCTGTGGCGTTTACTGGACTCTCAGCAATTTACCACCAGGTTGTCATTCTTCGTTGTCTTCAATTTATTTGGCCTTACTCTGCAGATCTGATGATGTGAGGAAATATGGCTATGAAAAGGTACTAGAGCCCTTGTTGAGGGATCTTGCCATTTTGGAAAGTCAAGGTATTTTTATTGCTCAGCTTGGAGATTTTGTTAAAGGCACAATACAGTGTGTTGTAGCAGACAATTTGGGGGCACATGGAATTGCTGGATTTATTGAAAGTTTTGCAGGTGAATACATTTGCCGCTTTTGTGTGGCAAAAAAGTCGGAAATTCAGGAGAGAGAAGTGAGTTCAGGGACATTTACTCTCCGAAGCAAAGAGATGCATGAAATGCATGTTAGATCAGCACAGGACAATGCACAACCTTGTTATGGTGTTAAAAGGAAGTGTGTTTTCTCTTCATATCTTTCTCATTTTAATGTCTGCACAGGCTACCCTCCAGATGTTGCACATGACATCTTTGAAGGCATATTACCAGTTGAGTTGGCACACTGCCTCAACTTGTTAATTTCAAAAAAGTATTTCACACTTGACAAACTCAATGAGTCCATTCAGAAATTTCCTTACAAGTGGACAGACAAAAGTAATCATCCTCATGCTATTCCCAGGACATTCATGCTGAAGAAAAGCATTGGAGGAAATGCGCATGAAAATTGGAGTCTTCTGCGATTGCTTCCGCTTTTGATTGGACATTTGGTGCCCCCAGATGAACCTGCCTGGCAGGTCATTTTGGACCTTAAAGATATCGTTGAGCTAGTTGTTGCACCAGTGCACACAACACAATCCATTGCTTTCCTTGAAGCCAAGATTTGTGACCATAGAGCTAGGTTACAAGAGGTTTTTCCTGGTCTAAACCTGTTGCCGAAACATCATTTTGTGGAACATTATCCACAGATGATCAGATTTTTTGGTCCACTAGTTGGGTTGTGGACAATGAGGTTTGAGGCGAAACACAGTTTTTTTAAGCAGGTGGTCCGTCACACACGCTGCTTTAAAAACATACTCTTGTCCATGGCGGTGAAGCATCAGTTCATGATTGCTTATAACTTGGCGTCAACCACAACCGAAACTTCTAGCTTGACTGTCTCAGCTGTCTCAACTGTCTCTGTTGACATTTTGCATCAGGATGTGCAGAAGGTTCTGCAGTTGGAATACCCTGATATTACTCACATTCAACTCACAAAGAATGCGTCTGTTAATGGAGTTAACTACAGAGAAGGTATGGTTGTTGTTCATGGCTCTGTAGGTGGCTTACCAGAGTTTGCAGAGGTTATCCAGATGGTTGTAGTGGAGAAAAGCTTGAGCTTTATTGTTAAAAAGCTTGATGCATGGTATAGGGAGCATTTTAGGGCATTTGAGTTATGCCCCACTTCAGAAGTCTCCCTCATTCAACTTGGTGCCTTGTTGGACCAGTACCCCTTGGCAGATTACAGGATTGGAGGCCGGCGAATGGTGACACTTAAACGATTCATACAGATACAAGGTTGGATTATGGTAGTTCGTGTTGTTCATATGCTGCATGAGTTAATACACTAATACACTAAATATGGTAACAAGAGGGCAGCCTAACATTTCTTACAGGAGGAATAATTTTGTTTTTAGTAATGATAGAAAGAATTTTCTTAGGGAAATCCAATCCAATCATCTGACATCTCCCTGTACTAAACTACCCTCATGTTGCCATTATATAAATGTACATGTTAAGGAAAACATTTGTGACTAAAATAATACAAATTAGTGTTCAAATCTGTCAGTTTAAATATATCATGTTCAAAGGAAGAACTACCACACAACCACAAACAAAGAAAAAAATATCTCAGTGTTTTTCATTCCACGCAAAGAAAGTAACGGTAAAAATTCATTGTGTTTTCAAGTGCAGAATAACATTACAGATTGGAATTGTATGGTGGTATGTTCCTGCTCTGGTTCGGTTCATAAAAAGTTATACCTAAGTAACAATAGTACGAAATGCTGATTTATTTTTTTTTTTTTTGTCTTTAACAATTAGATTGAAGAATGGCACAGCATCTGAAGTTGAGAGTCATTGTGGGCGACGATGACTATAGAAGACTTGATCTCCATTCAGGAATGCCAGAAACTTTGGCAGAGTTCCACAATACAATTTGCCAAGCATTTGGAATTGAAACAGACTTTCGTATTCAATTCATGGATCCTGACTTCAACAATGATTTCATGAATGTTACATCAGTACACGACATAAATGACAGAAGTACAATCAAGTTGGTGTACATGGCAACCCTAACTCTAACCCCCCTAAATGATGTGGGTTTGAGTCCATCTTCTGTAATGCAGAATGCTCCCAGCACTTCTGGATCATCTGGAGCACCAGTGAGCAACCAAACATCTCCCATTTCCTCACAGGCCTCATTGCCCACAACAGACTCGGATGACACCATCATTCTGCCACATTCAGACAATGAATTGAGATCACGTGCATGGCCACGTGAATTCCCGATTCCTCACTTTCCATACAATGTAGAGGTGCAGCTTCAACGTGGAAATGACAGCTTCAGAGAAACTGGCACTCAACTGAAGATTACTCCAGGGTTGAAGTCTGACATCTTAGAGAAGCTAGCCGAGGAGATCTTCCAGTATACAGCGTACCCACAAAATTACCAAATAGATGATGTAGCAGAGGCACTCATCAAAAAATTTCCCTGTTTGAAGGAACCATCTGCCACTGGTTACTATGGCTGGATGATTAGCCTAAAATATAAAATGGCTAATTACAGAACAAAGATGCGAACTATTGGCTTTCCAGAAGTGACTGTAAATGCTTTGAAAAACAAACGTAGTGATGACTGCCTCCCAGCAAAAAATGTAAAGAAGCCTAAAAAGGCTGAAGTCAACTTTTGTCCTTCACACCCTGCTGGCGAAACAGATGAAAGCTTAGAAAATGTCAGACTTGAAATGTTGAATGATGTCAGACAAAGAAACAGTGCATCATGTGTAAAAAAGAAGATGTCAAAAACATTCTCCTACAGAAGAAAAGAGGTAGTGCAGGAAAATCCAGCTGCCGGAGAGTTTAAAGCCAGGTGGCCTGCACTTTTTCACATTGATGAGGTAAGCACATGCTTGTTTCCTGGGTTTTTACATTGCACTTTGACCCATTGTAAATATAAAAAAATATTAGCAAGGTTTAAATAAGGATGCAGGCTGCTGGTCCAGTTTTGATTTCTTGCCATTACCCTTGATTGATAGCAATACATCTGGCTAGAACACACTGTACACCTAATATAAGAAAATTTGAATATATCTATTTAATAGCTACAAAATATCATTACACCGATGGCTGATCACAGTGCTCTTTGTCTTCTGTTGTTGTTTTTTTGTGTGTGTAATAGATAAATGCTGAATTCCAGCGCATAACAACCGTCCCACTTGAAACAACCTTCATGGCTCAGTTGGACAGCCATTTACCCCAGCTGACATCTATTTTCAACAAAAAGGGAGGTGTTTCTGGCCAAAAACTAGCCAAACATCTGGCGATCTTGCAAGAGGTAAACATGTTTTTACATTTTAGCAGAAAATATCATATACACTGTGGAGAAACCTGAAATGTACCTGTCTAGTGCCAGCCTTGATTATTTGTAAGGGGCAAGGTTCCTAAGGCTACATCCACACTACTACATTTTTGTTTTAAAACGGAGACCTTTTGGTACATTTGCACCTACCATGCAGACTGAACTGTCACCCTATCGCCCTACACATTCAGACCAGATATTTTATGAAAATTAAGTCACAATACACTAACATTCTTTAGCTAAAGCAGGCAGTCCATTTACAGAATGTATAATGAAGTCATTGTGTATATATTTTTGAGGTTACCACAGGTTTGAAATATTCTAGTTTCAAGACATTTTTTATTATTTATTGTATTTTAATAGTTGTAATCCTTTTACACAGGCTACAAGTGACATCAATCTTAAAAGGGCAGCAGTCCTCAAGGCACTTTGCATCTACCTTGGTGAGGATGATGGACATCTCATTCGGGAGTATAAGGCAAGTCATTGTAATTGCATTTATCAGTCAGATGTACTGTCTTGTATTATAAAATGTTTTAAGATCCTAATGTCACTAACCCACTAGTTAGAAGAAAATGAATTTAAAGGGGTACTCAACAAAAACAAACCCGATGCATAACAAAATCAGTGTGTTGACACCAAAACTATGGCAGCTGTAGTCCTATCACAGTCTACATGCTGTCGTGTTTTGGGGTCTAGAGCTATTATAGTGTGGAAGCCTGCTGTTTATTTAAATCAACTAATGCAAAACTTGAAAAATGCTCTAGCCACTAAAGCATGTCACTACAGAGGATCATACTGGTGTTTTTATGTTTTAGCCCATTGATGACAAATGCATTAAAGGAGAACTCCGGTCAATTTTAACATTGAGCTAATTTTTTTGTAAATTTGGAGTGCTGTCAGTACAGAGAACCTGTTTTTTGGTCCACAGTAGTTGATTGTCGAGTTCAAGCGCATAGGTTTAGTTACCTATGATCACGCGCGTGATCTCGACAATCGACTACTGTGGACTTCGACCGAAAACAGGAAATAAATACAGGTATGTGCGCTGGCTGAATTAACATCACTTTTATTCATATCTTTCACATCTGCTGCAGTCAGATTCACCCGTGTTCACTCTAAAGGAATCACTCACATGGCTGGGCATTTGTAATGACACATCAAGGATGTTAAGAGGCTAAAAGCAGGTTTAAAACTTGCCCCATTGAAGTCAACAGGGTGCAAATTTTAAAAAGAGGATAACACTGTGTAGGCAACACCGATTTCTGTCGTCGTTCTCTGTACTGACTGCACTCCAAATTTACAAAAAAATGAGCTCAGTGTTAAAATTGACCGGAGTTCTCCTTTAACATTACCACTGACCATTTTCCAAAGCATCAATTTTAGAAAATTAATTTTAACCATATAAGTAGCCGTAAGGTTGAGAATATTTGTATAAAAATCAACAATTTGCTGCACAGTTTTCAAAGCAGGTACCATTTTCTAAACACACCCTGGTGCATTCAAGAACTCTGACATCCAATAATTATTAACAGACTCTGACAAACTTTATGTTGAGGAAATGAAATCCTGCAGAGTAAAACAACATGGATGTTGTCACAGGATGATGTACATTTGTCTGTGTCTGGACTGGAGATTTTCAGTAATTGGCTAAAACATTTTAAACCATCAGTTTGGTTCTTGAAACAATAAGGCAGGCTTTATTCATTATTTTTCTTATTGTTCAATTAAAAGACCAAAACCAACAATGTGTTAGTCCATCTCTCAATCCATTCTGACTTCTGTGTCTCTGCTCCATTTGCAGAAAAGTTTGGATATTTTTCACAATGCCATAAAAACAAAAATCTGTGGTTTAATTCACATGAACCTTTATTTAACTGACAAAAATATTTTCAATAGTTTTACTGACCAGTGTAATTATATATTGTAAATATAAAGAAATTTAGAAATTTTCAGGTCATTAAAATCTATTACATAAATTCATGTTTTTCTTATATTCTACAAATATACAGGACATCGAAGGAGATGACATCCAGAGAGACCTGCAGAATTCCACCATGGGCGTATATGTCATCAACAAGGAGGGTGGAGAAATTGGAGCACATGATGACATTGGCATTTATGTTGAAGGAGAAATCATTCTGGACAACATTGGATCTGTAGCCCAAGCATGTGCAATGATGCTGGGAGTCATCTATGTATTGAACATGGCTTACCCCAAAGAGCTGAAATACTCCTATGAATTCATTCAAAAAGTGCTCTTAAAAATGGATGGAGAAAGGCTTTCCCCCAAAGTCCTTGGACTAAAGAACAAAATCATTGCTGGACTGTAGGATTTCTTCAGCCGCTCTTGTGAACGCCGCTAAGCTGCATTTTTAAATCTGGTTTGGGAGGCGATAGAAAACATTTAGTATGATGTAAAATGCAGCCCTAGAAGATGTTTCAAACTAAAAACAAAGTGAGTGGTGGACTGTGAGATGACGTCATTAAAAGAGCTCCAGTCAAAGTTCAAATGATGGAGAACCATGTGGAAAACATGGAATTATGACATTTCTTGTTAGTTTCATGTAAGAATGTTACAGCCTCCTCATTGCTCCACACAGATGTGATGTTTTCATTTGCCACTATTTTTATTATTCTCAGAGAAGCTTAAGCTTCAGTGGACATTTGTCACGTTTCATTTTATTCAGTAAGTCTGTTTCCATATTGATACACCAACTTTTTCACCTCAGCCAAGCATAAAATCGATTTTGTTATATTACATTATTTTTTTCCTATTACAGTATTTTTTGAATGTAACTCTTTGCAGTTTTTTGTAATTTCAGCATCAGGTCCTCAGTGTGCACTGTGTTGCAGCTGTGGACAGTTCTTGTACTACAGTATTTTTTGTTCTGTATAGTACTGGTGTATTTTGTTATTTGTATATGTTGTGCTCTTGCAAATGGGTGGTAAAAGGCTTTCCTCCAAAGTTCTCCTGTGTATATATATGTATACAGCCACTATTGTGAACATTTAAAGCTGTACTAAGGATGTTTTGGAATATTGACTCAATGTAAGTTTGCAGTTTAATGTAATCTCACACAAGTTCCTCAGTGTTTGCTGTCTTCCAGCTAATCTGGTTCATTTGTTTTGTTTTTGTTATGAATGGTACAATGTATTTTATGTTAATGGATGATACTAGTGCATTTTGTTATAAGAAAGCAATTTGAGAAATGGTGACTATTGAGTTACATTACTGGCATTCTTGTTTGAGAGCAAAAATATCTCTTGGATCAGAAAAATAAAGTTAGAGTTGAAAATATTGGGTTTGCTTTATTTGTCTGAATATTAATGAAAGATACAATAGATTAAAAAAAAATATTGGATTAAAATTAATTTTAATATGTAGAAATTAAACGATTAAATTGATCTGGTTGCACAATTTATTTGAGTAAATTCTACTCAAAATAGTTTAGCTAAAATTATGAATATAATTAATCTGAAATTACTGAAAGAGATGAATAAACTCAATGTATAAAATATAAGTACAACCAATTTATAAAATATAAGTAAATCAACTTATAAAATATAAGTTCACTCAACTTATAAAATATATCTGGATCTAGATAAATTTATTTCGTGCAACCCCTTGACGTAATAAAATTAAGTAAATTCAACATAACATTTTTTTCAGTGTGTCAACATGTTAATTTCATTAAATCAATCGACAGCACTTGTTGTGACGCACTGTTGTGTTGTGAGGCACTTGCAACGGCAGTGAATGGGGCCAATCCATAAACAAATACAAAATGTAAACAATGATAACAAGTGTGGAAAAATAGTTTACTAACCTTTTCTGTGAAAAGCTACATCGACCCACTTCATTTCCATGACAAAATAACACCTAAAACCTTGTATAAATGACAAAAACAACTTTACAGCTCAAATAATACACACACTCTAAAAAATGCTGGGTTAAAAACAACCCAAGTTGGGTTGAAAATGGACAAACCCAGCAATTGGGTTGTTCTAACCCAGAAAATGGGTTGTTTTAACCCAGCGGTTGGGTTAAATGTTTGCCCAACCTGCTGGGCAGTTTTATTTAACCCAACTATTGTTTAGAAATTACTATATGGCTGTCTTAAAATGAACCCAAAGGTTGGAAATTAAAAATCATACATTTTATTTAGAGTGCAATTTTTAACAGAAGAATTAATGTAAGTGCATTTAAAAAATGATATATCAAAATTTGGCCTGATTTAATTCCAAATAGAAGCATCTCTCTGTAACCTCAATCATTTTTTTTTTTGGTGGTAATTAAAATTATGCCAGAAGTGCTGTCCACTGAGCTTAGCTTGTATTGAACCTGCAATATGTCATAATTATTATTGCAAGACCAACAAAGTGTGACTGCTTAATTGTCCTTAACTGTACAACATGACTTCAACACTCTCTTGTGAAGATGGTTTTGTTGTCTTTTAAAAAGTTTAATAAATGTCCTCCTCTTTTCCTGGAATTTTGGAAAGTGTCTGTAGTCCAGAAAGAAAGTTATCTGAAAGTTAAAAGAGCTGTGTGGTTTCAGAGAACAAGAAAGCAATAGCAAATTCCACAGACTGAAACGTGGAAAAGTGCCTTTTTGAAAAAGACAGTTTTACACTGCAGGAAAAAAAATGGGTTAGTAGTGGCAGGGCATGAGAGGGTGAAGAAAAGGGGAAAAGAGAGCGAGAGAGAGAGATGGGCCTGGATTCTTTAAGCTTTAGTGGTAAGATGCAGGCTTATTCCAGTCATAATTTCCATCATGCTTTTCCTAATATCCTTACTGGCTGGTGATGGGATAAGCACATCTCACAGCGTGTGTCGTTTTCACCTTAAAGCTTTCACACTGCTTACAGCGTCCATTGTGGCTGACACAATCAGCCATAGGGGCAGTCTGCTTAAAACTGCTTTTCCTCTGGTATTTTGCACGCTGTATCTCTCATTCCATTCACAAGGGATTTATGTGAAAACATCTTAGTGGTTACAAACAGCACATGCTTTCTGTTAAGACTTGGTCTAATGATTTTGTTTACTCGGGGCCAGTGCCAAAGTAAATGGCAACTGTCCAGAGATTTTTGAAATAGGCTTTATTTCAAAAAAAGGAAATATTGTGACAAACACTACAAATGTGTTCTTCTAGTGAGTTTGCATAATGTGATGCAAAGTGGCTATTTCAATAGCAATGAATATATGGTATTATTTAAAGGGGACCTGTTATGCCCCTTTTCACAAGATGTAACATAAGTCTCTGGTGTCCCCAGAAAGTGTGAAGTTTCAGCTCAAAAAACCCCACAGATCATTTATTATAGCTTGTCAAATTTGCCCCTATTTGGTAAACACGCCATTTTTGTGTGTGTCCCTTTAAATGCAAATGAGCTGCTGCTGCCGGCCCCCTTTCCAGAAGAGGGCGGAGCTTTAACAGCTCGCGCTTTGGTTTCTCAACAACAACAAAGCTGGAGAATCTCACGCAGCCAAAATGAGGATTGTCAGTAACGGTGTTCAGCCTTACATTGTTCAAACCGGAGTCGACACTGATGGAGAGACTCAGGAAGAAGTTACAACTTTTAGAATGAAACTGGACATTTCTGAATTGTTAGTGGATACATTTATGTAGTTGATGTGGAGTTGATTCAACTCATCGACTAGCATGTGCCGTCATGTTAACCTTTTGTGCAAATCCAGTGTTGAATTGAGTCTGGCGTAAAATGACGGCAACAGCACTCTACTACAACAACTCTTCCTCTTCTCTAAAGCAGCCCAACATGGCCACACCCCCTTTGTTGTGTGTTCCCAAGGGCAGGGTTTATGTAAATTTTGGGGTTTTTGATGTCACCAATCCAGAAAGAAGCTTGTTCTAGTCCCTACCAGCCATTTAAAAAGCGATTTCTGTAAAAGAAAATATCTCCCTTTGCATTCAACTTTGAGCATCGTAACTTTGCAGATGTTGTTTATGCTCAAACAGCAACATTACACACTAACTAGAGTTAAAAAAGTGAAATTTGACCGTCTAGCATAGAAGTTACTTTTCTTCACTCATACTCATAACACGTATGCTTATAACAGAGCTTAAGCCACGGTTTAGGAAGGTGCAACACAGGCTGACATTACAATAATGAATCAAAAATGAATAGTTTGCCGATGCAGCGAGCACCATTGATCGATACTAAGGCACAACAGCTGGAGGGGAGTGAGGGTGGTGAAAGAGTGAAAGAAAAACAACAGATTTCTCTTTTCCCCCTTGAATACACGCTTGCGTTCGGGTGCAAATGTGTGAGTATCTGTGTGTGTGTGTCTTTGTCATGGGTGCCAGTGCTCCTTTCATGCCCCGGGGCCATGGAACCCGCCCCATGCCCCTACCCTTCATGAACTAGCACCTGCACTGATTGGCTGCTTATCTATAGGGAGAAAGAAGAGGTAGAGAGGCAGTGATTGGAAAAGGCAGCCGGAGGATACGAGTGGGGCCCAAATGGTGTCCTCTCCTCGGAGACACAGACAGAATCCAGGAGAGCCGTAATCCACACAGAACACGCGCGGCCCAGGGACGCGGACGGAGCGCTACGATGCACACACATGTAGCGCACACACAATCAACTAAGCCTAAATAATAAGTATGCAGAAGCGAAAGCAAGGCATGAAAGCGTAACCCTGGCAGAGCCTGCTCTTAGGAAATCACTGTTTTATTTACATTGTTTTTCCAGAACAGGCTTATTTAGGAAATGGACTTTTAATGAAACGGTCCTTCAAGCGAGGCCTCGCTAATGCCGAATTCTCCAGTATTGTTAAAACGTAATGCTCCCGAGGCATCCGTGGAGAATGCTTGTCTAGATTTCATATCTGCCCTCCGACAGCCACGGAAATCATCCGACTGATTATCAAAGAGCCGTGCGTTGAGTGGCCTTTAATTGATAGCAAAAGCTCTGTAATAAATAGAGACGTTTTGCTGAGGAGCGGAGAGAAGCTGAACTGCCAGTGATTACCTGCTGGAATCAGGCCTCATCAATATCAGCCTAATTACAAAGCACTTCTGGCAGTGCGTGAAACAAATCGACCGCCGCGGCAGATTGGGCCGTGGCCACGGACGTCCACAGATATTAGGGCTTTTAGCGATGGGTCTGTGGGGGGCTACCTGAGTATTGCTCCCCACACACTGCTGATAAGAAAGAATGGAGCGATTTAGATCAGTGAAGTGCTTTGCCTCTGCCAGCTCTGCTAATGCCTCCTTTGCAGGCTTATGTGGTCATGGGGCTACAGCCAGAACTTGGACCGTTTTTCTCTGTGTATTTCTATCTCATCCATCTCATGTTGTACACCTCTGTTCATCAACACAATATTTGTTACAAGCAGTGTGCGAATTCTGACCCCCCCTAATGAAGGCTTGATCCCCCCTGAAGGATGTTGGGGGGTCAAAGAAAGTAATATTAAGCGTTTCCTATAAATATGAAGATTGCAGCATTACATTTACAGTAGATTTGTTCATGTTACATCATATTTATAGTCATTTTCTTTTACAAGTAGTTTGCAGTGTTGAGCATTATAACACACACGTTTCTGTTGAGCTTAGGAACGCAATGTCCAATCAGAGACGTTTTGATTCGTTACCGCGCAAATGGTGTCATGAGGGTTGTGCGCGCTCACTGACTGGATTCTGAATCTGAACTTCTCTCTTATCATCATAAACAACAAACTGCAGAAAATATGCATGTAAGAAATTCATTTTGCAGTATAGACAGTTTCAGTGATTATATCGGGAGTTTTTGCTAAAGTGCATAACTCACATTATACTGAAGTCATGGACCGCTTCGGTGTTCTTTGCTTAATGTAATAGCTATTCCCAGTTTGAATAACTGTTTTGTTTTTCATGCTACTGAAATAACCAATGCTGTCTTTTTTTTTTCTTCTTTCAAATCCATAAAAAGCAATAAACAAATTAATTAACGGTTCTTAGCTTGTATTGTCTGTAGCCAGCCCACAAAAAAACGTTGTCGACTTAAAGGGTTAGTTCACCCAAAAATGAAAATTCCGTCATTAATTACTCACCCTCATGTCGTTCCACACCCGTAAGACCTTCGTTCATCTTAAGAGCACAAATTAGGATATTTTTGATGAAATCCGATGGATCGTGAGGCCTGCATTGACAGCAAGATAATTGACACTTTTAATGCTTCTAAAGACATATTTAAAACAGTTCATGTGACTACAGTGGTTCAACCTTAATGTTATGAAGTGACGAGAATACTTATTCTGTGCCAAAAAAGCAAAATAACGACTTTATTCAACAATATCTAGTGATGGGTGATTTCAAAACACTGCTTCATGAAGCTTCGAAGCTTTTACGAATCTTTTGTATCGAATCAGTGTTTCGGATTGTGTATCAAACTGCCAGTCACGTGATTTCAGTAAACGAGGCTTCGTTACATCATAAGTGTTTCGAAATTTCAATGGTTCACCACTGGGGGCATGACTTTGGCAGTTTGATACACAATCTCGAAACACTGATTCAAAATAAAAGATTTGTAAAAGCTTAGAAGCTTCATGAAGCAGTGTTTTGAAATCGCCCATCACTAGATATTGTTGAATAAAGTCGTTTTTTTTTTTTTTGGGGTCACAAAAAGTATTCTCATCACTTCATATATGTGAATATATTCATATATTCAATATGTTTTTAGTACCTTTCTGGGCATTTGAAAGTGTTAATTATCTTGCTGCCAATGCAGGCCTCACTGAGCCATCGGATTTTATCAAAAATAACTTAATTTGTGTTCCGAAGATGAACGAAGGTCTTACGGGTGTAGAACAACATGAGGGTGAGTCATTAATGACAGAAATTTCATTTTTGGGTGAACTAACCCTTTAATAATCATCATTACAATTTCAAGAGCAATAATCAACCAGAATGATTTTGTCATGATATTGCAGCTTCACCCCTATAATGACTTCATGTTTATAGGCTATTTAGAGCAGCATTAAACAGTGGGCCTATGTGTAAATAAACATTAATGCCATGTCAGATGCAGTTTCTGTTCTACCTTTGCAGTGTAAAAATGGCTTTAGTTGATGGCTGAAAAAAATTCATTGGTAACAGTCTGTAGAATTGTAATTGATTAAAGTAACTGGTTAAATTGAGGTATTTGAACAACACAGGTAAGCAGATTCAAGTAGTATTTAATAAGGTAATTATAAAAACTGGCCCCTACAAAGATAAAAAAAATGTGTGTATATGTAAAGGCATATATGTGCGCACCATGCACCCCTAAAAATCATTGACCCCGCTGTAGGCGCTGTATAATTCGCACCCTGGTTACAAGAGCAGTAATGATAGATCAGAACACAGATCTGTCATCTTTGCGTTATGTGTGCAGGCAGTATCCCGTGTGAGCCTCTCTCACTCTCAGATGGAACCACTTTGTAGGCCCATTCAGCCCCCCCAACACACACACACACGCTGTATTGGGTTTCCAGCCTGAGACAAGTTGAAGGGTTCCTTCCCTGCTTCCCATGGATGAAAAGACCAGTGTCTTTCCCCCCCTCCCTCAACTTGTGTCTGTCTTTTTTTCCCCAGGTAAGCGTCTGAGGTGGGGTCCCGGTGGCGAGCGCAGGAAGGAAGCCATTACTGCACACTGCGGAGAAAGGGGCCGTGGGATGCAGCTGCCCGTCACATGGGAGGAAGAGGTTCAAGACCCCAGACAGGACGGGAGTAATACGACCCTCTGGAGTAGCTGAGACTGACCCTAGAAAAACTTCCTACCGCTTCATCTCATGAACATTTCCTGCTAATGGACTTGCCCTGCAAGGGGCACCCCCTCGTTCTGCTACCTTTAAAGGGTTAGTTCACCCATAAAATGAAAATTACCCCATGATTTACTCACCCTCAAGCCATCCGCGGTGTATATGACTATCTTCTTTCAGACGAAGACAATTGGAGATATATTTAAAAATATCCTGTCTCTTCCAAACTTTATAATGGCAATGAATGCGGGGCGTCCATCCATCATAAAAGTACTCCACACAGCTCCAGGGGGTTAATAAAGGCCTTCTGAAGCGAATCGATGGGTTTTTGTAAATATTTAAAACTTTATTTACAATAATAACTAGTTTCCAGCAGACGGCCGTACGCATTGATTTGTGGCGGAAGAGTGAACTCTGACCCGACACATGACGTTATGACGAACGCGAAAGCGCAGAGGATAGAACAAAACAAAACACCATGAATTAGAAGTCTAAAACTAAAATTTTTACAGAAAAATGTCAGAGGATTTCAATATAAGAGAAGAGGAGCTTGAGTTTGTTGCCCAGCCATATTTGTTTGAACCGCGAGAGGCTTCTAAGCTTCTAAGTCTGCCGGAAGCTAGTTATTTTAGATATAAAGTTTTAAATACCCATCGATTCACTTCAGAAGGCCTTTATTAACCCCCCGGAGCCGTGTGCAGTCCTTTTATGATGGATGGATGCACTTTTTTTTGCTTCAAAATCACGCCCCCCATTCACTGCCATTATAAAGCTTGGAAGAGCCAGGATATTTTTAAACATATCTCTGATTGTGTTCATCTGAAAGAAGATAGTCATGTACACCTTGGATGGCTTGAGGGTGAATAAATCATGGGGTTATTTTCATTTTTGGGTGAACTATCCCTTTAAATACATTCCCAGCATAATATCCCTCATATTAATTTTGGGGATTTGTTCACAATGTTTGCACTCCATGTTTTAATCTCTAGTGCACAGAAGCTTTGGTGCACACAATTACAAACACTTTAAACAACAAAGTTGATTTCAGTGATGATATCGGTGAAAAGTCTCGGAGAGAAATAACGCTACCAATCAGACATAAAGAGTTGCTCTAAATGAGACAGGGATAATAAGGACCGGGAGTCTTGAGACATCTCCCTCGGCTGATGAGAGGACACCGGCTCTCCGGCTACCGCTGGGCTCGCCAACATCTGCGCAGGCAATTTAAACCCACTGTAGACTGCAAAGGTTAAACCACTAAAATCTAATATTTGCCTGGAGGGGGTCACGGCACTGCAATTACTAGGTACAATCGGCAGAGCTAATCAGCTCGCCAGGCTTGCAGGGGGCCGGGGTGGGCGAACGGGCCCATGATCAGAGTCTCTGTCCTCTCGCTGTTCTGTTTACTTATTAAACTCCATCTTGTGTTCAAGGAGCCGCGAGGCTGCCCTCAGCCCTCTGCACAGGGGGCAAATTTAGCTCCCAACACTCTCAGATATCGCCACACTTCACAAGAATGCACGTTAATCAGTAGTTTTGTTCTTTAGTCTGTGAGAGAAAAGGGATAAATCTGGCAGTTATTAACATATATAATGCTCTCCACAATCTGCTGATGATGTAAACCTGACCCGAAAACGAGTTCCGAGATGTTTTTGTTTGAGCATTGCGAAGTAGTCGCTGTATATGTTCTTTGATACACTGCAGTGATATCCTCTTTTGCAAAACCAAATATAGGATTAGAGCATAATGCATTATGATTGTCTAGTCTACACCCCTTTTGAATGAGGCTTGGGGAACAATTACGGGTAATTAAATATGTGCCAGTACAGAAAAAAAAGATAATTATGTCCTTTGTGTATTACACCAATTAATTACTATTATTTCTGGGAGTAAAGCCTTTAATGACTTGAGAATTTGCACATACAATGCGTGCGAGTGCGCTACAGATGTCTAACCAAGTTTCTTCTGTTCGTCTTCGTGTGTTTCTGGCAGGCCACCTTTGATGTTTAAGGTTAATCGCTCTCGTATCAAACCCTCGGTGAGTGAGTTTGCACTGTCCGACTGCCCAATGTTGAGTGGATCAGTTGAATCTCTGCCGTCCTGGGCTGGTGAATGAGTGACCAGGTGTTAACTCTCCCACACCTGGAGCTGTCCTAATGAGGGCTGCTGTAGAGCACCTTTGAGCCTTTTATCCTCATCTCCCCTTCTCAAAAGAGTTACAGACGCCATTTAGGGTATGGACAACTTTATTTCACAACAAGACAGTTCAAAGCAGTCAATTATAGTGTAGAAAAGCCACTGAACCTGCTGCACATGCACGCAACCAAACTTTTACTTGTTCTCTCACACTTACTTTTCTTATCTGGAAAAGATTTTCCAGTGCTGCATACTGATCTCTGGTTTAAGCAAAAGAGCTGTGGCATCCGTTTACAGTGATCTATTTATTGGCTTCAGGCACTAATACCTAACCTAAGATATGTGGGTCCAGTTATTAGTAATCTATTAAACCCTGAAACCTATAAATGGTTACACTGCAACCCTCTGAGCTAAAGACGGCTCAGATGCTCTATGCTCTAAATCCCTACCTGGTTAATGAGACATTGAACCCAACAGCCCCTCTTCCAAGTCCTCTGCGTCCCTTCCAGGGCCTCTGAGGATATTGTAATTCCATCGTCCTTCTTGTCCGAGAGCTGCTCAATCAATGGATGTATATAGGAAAGCACATGTCTATCCAAACCAAGGTATGCCGCTTGCATTGCGTGTGTTTTGGGACAGTAATGCGGTCTGCTGCCCCACCTGGTCTAAGCACTATTGACAAATCCATCAAGGAGGTGATGCATCAGCTCCATACAAGCCTGCTCCAAGCAGCCAAAGCTCTGACATGCTGTCACCTTGGTAACTGCTGCTGAAGTGAATGGCCTGCTGGGATAGCTGACCTCGGTTGGCGGACCGCCATGATGCAAAGGCAGGCGTGTGGCTGGAGATGTCACCAGACCCCTGAGGACCATCGATCCCCCCCAACATCACCACCATCCATCCTTATCCAGGCTAAATTTATTCCTCTCAAGCAAGAGTGTGGCAACTTAACATTTGTGATCGGACGGCATGTGGAAGCCATGGATTTGAGTGATTAATGGAATTTCAATTAAACGCTGCAAAGCACAGAGACCCTCAAAACAAGAGACTCTGGGACAAATACAGATTACATGGTGTAATTGAGAAGCACTGAAAATGGCAATATAGCATAAACACTTCCACTCAGGGTTAATGGCTTCAAACAGTTCATGAGCTGTTCAAAAATGTCTCCTAGTTTGAGTTTAATGTGAGACCAAATATTCACTACAGGGTTCAAAACTGGACTCTGAACAGGGCAAAGCATGAGCCTGATAGACTTGTTCTCAAGCCACTTCTTGGTTGTCTTTGCAGTGTGGGCAGGAGCATTGTCTTGTTGAAAAATAACATCTGATCATTCCTCTTTAGATAACTTTTCAATGGTGAGAATCAAGCCATTCTACAATATTCTTCTGTACTCCACAGCATTAATTCACTTTTTACAGCAGCTGAAAAGACTCCCCACACAATGACACCATTTCCTACATGCTTAACTGTGCTAGAGATGCATTTATTATATTATATTATATTATATTATATTATATTATATTATATTATATTATATTATATTATATTATATTATATTATATTATATTATATT
>RJVU01051519.1:7597033-7646917 GCA_003731715.1 Anabarilius grahami | reverse complement strand
AGAAAGTGCTTTGTTGAAGTCAACAAATTCTTATATTTTTATATAATTATGTGCTCTGCTGTGCGTAACTGCTAGGCAGCATTGTAACAAATGTCCATCATTGGCTCCATTAGCCTTGAAGACAGACGGCCATTTACATTTAGCTCATTGTTTTGCAAACACTATAAGAAAACACAATAGCTCAGAACAAAACAACAACAGTATTATTAGTGATTTTATTATGTAAGTATATCATAGAATTAAAAAAATACATTTTGTCATGCACATATGCATATATACCGCTAATGTGTTATTATGTTAACCGGCTGCCATCTTGAACCTGCTCTCCACCCATTTCTTTCATGTTGTATGGTCATTTAATTGAAAGTTTTGCTTTTGTCAGTGTATTACTGTTTTGTGGTACTGATGTGAAACAATAAAGTGTGTGTGACAGCAAGTCCCCTCTCTGCGTCCTGTTTACGGTGCCACTCAGCGCCTCTCTCAGACTAACCGCTTGGTACAGTCTTCTCTGGATCACTTCCAGAACCCTCGGGTTCCGAGTGGCCCAGTCTCTGAAGAGCAGCCAACAAACGGGCCTTTCAGTGTGGACAGCAGATGGGGCGGGCCAGCCAGCCACTCGGAGGAACTTCTTGTGTCGCCAGACACAGAGAATGAATCCGCTTTTATCTGCCAGCCCGGTGGACTACAATGAGCCTTCCTGTGCACTTAACCATGAGACAGCACACACACATACAGAGAATGATGCCAGACAGGTACTGCACATTGCCATTCCCTAACCATGGAAGTAAAAATCCGAAACTCTGAGTTTGGCTACAAACGCACAGTCTATTTCTTCAATCATGTAAATCATTCTCTGGGTGGAGGAGCCAAGATAAATAAGCTAAAAATTAATTCCTGAAGAATGATCAAAATCAGCATCATTTAGGCATTATGATCAAAGACAGCGACTGTGCCAGGCTATACATATTTGTTTTTAAAGGGGACTTATACGCCCCTTTTGCAAGACGTAATATAAGTCTCTGGTGTCCCCAGAATGTGTTTGTGAAGTTTCAGCTCAAAATACCCCACAGATAATTTATTATAGCTTGTCAAATTTGCCCCAATTTGGGTGTGAGCAAAAACACACTGTTTTTGTGTGTGTCCCTTTAAATGCAAATGAGCTGCTGCTCCCGGCCCCCTTTTCAGAAGAGGGTGGAGCTTTAACAGCTCGCGCTTCGGTCGCTCAACAACAACAAAGCTGGAGAATCTCACGCAGCCAAAATGAAGATTGTCAGAAAAGGTGTTCAGCCTTACATTGTTCAAACCGGAGTCACACTGATGGAGAGACTCAGGAAGAAGTTACAACTTTTAGAATTAAACTGGACGTTTCTGAATGGTTAATGGATACATTTATGTAGTTGCTGTGTAGTTGATTCAGCTCATCGACTAGCATGTGCCGTCATGTTAACCTTTTGTGTTGAATTGACCCTCGTTTGTGAAGCAGTCCGGTGTAAAATGACGGCATGACAACAACACTCTACTACAACAACTCTTCCTCTTCTCTAAAGCAGCCCAACATGGCCACACCCCCTTTGTTGCATGTTTTTGGGGGCAGGGTTTATGTAAATTTTAGGGTTAGTGATGTCACTAACTCAGGAAGAAGCTTGTTGTAGTCCCTATCAGCCATTTGTTGTAGTCATAAACAAGCGATATCTGTAAAAACCTCCCTTTGCATTGAACTTTGAGTGTCGTAACTTTGCAGTTGTCGTTTATGCTCAAACAGCAACATTACACACTAACTAAAGTAAAAAAATATATAATCAAGGACCCCTTTAATCAAAATTACATGCTAATATTCATTTCATATCTTGCATAGGGGAGTTAAAAATCTATGCATATTGACCCCTCTATTTTTTTATATTCTGTCAACAGTTTATGCCTAATTGTTCCAGACAAGCTTTCCGATGTCTCTTTCAACAGTAGCAGAAACTCCCACTGACTAGTCTCTCACGGATAATCATCTGACATCACTGTGCTCGACTGCTCCATACCGCCTCATGCTAAGTGTGTGTGTGTGGTGTGTGTTTGTTCTTTTGACAGCTTGGTCACAGAGAACTGCAGGCCCTATTGATTGTCTAATCATTAGGAGTGACCGGCTGAGTGGCAACATAGCCGCAAACACTGCTAACTCCAACGTGAAACATCTGACCTCTCTAACGAACGGCCATCGAGTGACCAGACCTTCTCATTGACCCATAATAGTCACTGCAGGCCAGCAGCGTTAAGATAACTACACCCAGCTGTGGGCTGTTTCATCGACTGCTATGGATCCACCGGGCTTGTGCAATTCGGAAAGGGTCTGACATGGATTTTTTTATGAGGAAATGTAACTCATATCTGATGGTTTAGCAGATGTCCGTATGCAGAACAGTTGGCAGGTGTGTCTGCCAGTACAATCCCACTGATGATACAGTTTACACTAGTCCGACACCCACTGCTGAAAGTCTGCGAGTGACACTGCTCACCTCCTGTTGCGCTATTAGAAAGCACGGCTTCCAGTTCAGAGCCTCGCACCACCCCAGTATGTGTGTGTGTGAGAAAGAGACAGTGAGAAAGGAGGGGGAGGCAGGGAGAGTGTAGGAGGAGGAGGAGGAGGAAAAGGCCACTGATCAGTGAGTGAATGAAGCGTTTCTCTAGTGAGTCCCTCAGAGGGGAAGCACCCTGCAGAGGACAGTGTGGAAATGAACTCGATGAGGCGGTGAGTGTTTGACCCCATGTCTGTCCTCACACCACCCTCACCACTCTCATGGCTGACTGACACGACTACATCCTGCCTGCAAAGAGTCACTTCCCGTCTGTCATTACCTCGCCTTCAACATTAGTACGTCTGACTATAAATGGGTGATGAGTGTCATATTACAATATCACCAGTTTGTTTTCTTTCCTTCAGGTTTCATCCTTAGTTTCTTAAAGAAAAAGGGTCTGTTACATGCTAACGAACACCATATGAGTTTAGCAGCGTGAGAAATATCTGAAAGCTGACTGCTCGAGAGTTGAGCTCCAGGGAAAGGATCCTTGTGGGGCAGCTGAAGGAATGGGGGGAAGAGCGGAAGCAGATTGCAGGAAAAGGCGGTGGCTTTGAAGGTTGTAGGTAGCAGGTTTTTCCCTGCACCACTGCAGGAGACTCGAGCACAGGCCCCCACCGGCACAGGTGGTACTGCTCATTTCAATTTAGCTCAAATCTACACTTGAAATAGTGCGGCTGTCATAAGCAATCTGCAGCCCGGGACGGAGCACAGCCTTGGTCGAGGACCGGTGGGGGGAAGATGGGGGTGTCAGAGCAGACTACGTTGAGTTCTGAAGAAGAGGCTGCTGCCATATGCCCTCCCAACAACCTCCTCCCCCTCCTTCGCTGTTCTTTTACTCTCCCAAGCACATGTTCACCGCAGGTCCACTCATCCAGAACAGCACAAAGAGAGGTCAAAGCAGTCAACAAGTTATTTACTGCAGGGGAGCTGCTATGCCCCACACACCCCATCTGCTTTCAAAGATGAGTCCGAATCCCCCCATTATGTAACACAAGATCAGTTTCTTCTTTCTCTTATGACAAAGGACTGATGCACATGCATAACTTTTCTGTGCTTACACTTCTTGTACCAAAGATGAAGCTCATGGACATCAGGGGAGCCACTGGTCAATAGCCGCTTTTCCACTGTCGGCCAGTGCGAGCCAGGGCTTTCAACAGGACGGGCTGGGCTAAAAGCCTCAGACCTGTAGCACATAGCCCAAAATCACGCTGCGTTTCCACTGTTGGGCGAGAAGAGGTGGAAGAGAGGGCTTCACTAAAACCCACCTGGCATGCCTCTCTGGAACAACGTCACACAAATCCATCATTTCACCAACAATTGGACGTTTTATCAGAAAACTAATCAGAAAGAAATCACTGGAAACTAGCGAAATCACAAAACGAACATGATAAAAGCGGCTATTTGTTGGCATTTTTGATTTATTTATTTGATGACATATTCTGAGCTAAATATGGACATCAAACAGTCGACATAAAGAGACAAGACATACTAACAGATAACATAAATACATGATTGTGATAGCTTATATGATTTGTCTGATTTCTTCAAGTGGTCGTATTTACCATGTTTACTTTGGTAATGGTTAGTGTGCATAGTCTTTTGCATCGCATATAAATATTTCTGCCTTATACGGTGATCAGAATCCACATCAGATCGCAAACAGAAGTCATTTCAAACACTCGATGATGTCTGAAAGTGAGTTTTGAGCTAAAATGTTAGCTGGTAACCTATTTGTAATCATCAACGGCACTGCCGTCTCCAGGCTAAACTCTGCCTTTGTTCGAAACCACTCCTCAAGCCCGGGCTGGCCCACTTTAGATCAAGGTATTTGGCGGGCCAAAAAACCTGGCCGTTGGCCCTGAGGAAGCCCAGATGAGGCACGATCAAGCCCCGGAAGTGACAGTGGAAATGCGACTGGCCCTGGCCCTGGCACGCACGCCCACTTTTGGCCCAACAATTGAAACGTGGCTAAAGTCTTCTGTGGTTAAGGTCTAATCCACTTTAAACATTCTTATTGCTGAGTTTCAGTTAATTCAACCACAGATGCTCAAGATGTGAAACAAAGCATGCACAACTTAAGCTGATTTGACAGTTATTCTGAGGCACAGAAAAGTTCCTGTGGGATCAGTTTCCTTTCTTAATTGGATTTTTTTAATTGAACATTTTCAATTTATTTGCATGTATGCATTTGGAAGACACTTTTATACTATGCAACTTGGATTGCATTTGAGGTATACATTCTATCAGTTCATGCATTCCCTGGAAATTGAACCCATGACCATGGCACTGATGGCACCATGTTCTGATTGAGCTACAGGAACACCTGTCTAATTGCTGTTAATTTAATTAAACAATGTTTCCAAACATGCCTGATGCGCAGTCAAAAACTGTAATATTGCGATCCCACTCAATGTCCAACTCAACCTGCAGCCTTCTTCTTGGGAAGCAGAGGGAGTCTTTAAACAGAGGAGATGAGGCAGTGTCTACAGACAGCACAGAGGATGGACAGATCAGAGCAAGCTTTGCAATCCTGGAAGTGTTTCCTCATCAGAAAGCATGCGTTTTTAAGCAGTGTTGTTCTAGCCTGGGGCTACAGCCCACTGGATCATGTTGAGCTCTTTCAGGAGAGGAAGAGAAAACATGGCAGGCCTCTATGAATGCAAATGTACCTTGTGTATCTCACAGGCATCTTGATGGGGCTTGGAAGCACAGTTGCCCCTTTAGGAGTGGGTGTCTGATGTGGGAACCTCTAAATAATACACAAGCCCGGACATGAAGTGTTACTTTTACTCTTGGTTGAGGGAAAATATAATCGAAGAGCTTTCAAAAGAACCTAGATGATGTATTCCCTCGCCTTTATAATGAAAATGTAATCATGGTAATTTATTCATGGATTTAACCTGAACTTTAGTACATATTTACCTATCCAGAGGTTCCAAAAGAACCATTGGCATCTACACAGTCAGCACTTGAGGAACCAGGCATGGCGCACCATACCGTGACTATGGAGGATTACACCCAAGTTGCCCCCTTTGGACTGTGTGCCTTGCCCGATGAGCTGCCAACCTGGCCAGCTCTTTCATGGGCATGGCAGAGCCACTCCAGGAGGTGGTATTCTCTCTGGACTAACATGTGTTTCTGTGGCTGGTACCCTGCCCAATACTGCACAGACCGTGCCAGGGATCATGCGTCTGTGCACTGATAGGGCCTCAATGAGGCTGCAGGAATGCTGGGAGATTGTCTATCTTTTATCCCCGGGCTTCAAATGAAGTTGAAATTGAGTTTTTAGCCGGTTTCTCTCTCTTCCTTGCATGACTCTCGAGCAATGGCTCCTTGCCTGCAGCAACAGCAGGGAGTCCTTTCAAAGACTCCAACTCTGCAAATGCAAGAACGCATGTATGCAAAAAGACACACACACACACACACACACACACACACACGCACACACACACACGCACACATACACACATTCTTTTTAGCTCCTAGACACACAGGAGTCTGCAGTCAGAGGACATTCTACGAATAACTTTCATGCACATTTGGGAAAAGAGAAAGTTTATTCCCAAGTTCTCTGAGGGAGATTATGTGTGCGCGCACAAGTTGATTGAAGTCATCAATAGCCTTCCGCACATATGCTTCAACATTAGCACATATTACAAACAAGTCTTAATGGATCACTCACATTTGTCCTGATGAGTAAAGTTGGTCTGTAGTTTCATTCGTTAAACTTGTTCATCAAGACCCACATCATCTGTGCATTAATGCCTCATGACTGTGCTGAAGCTGCAAAGGAGAGCTGGAAGAACTGGTGAAGAGCTGAATTGACAGGATTAATGGACGAGGAGCTGAGCAGTGCAATTACACCCTTCAGTGAGGGGCATTTTTCATTTTTGGGTCCTCCTCATCTCTGGCTTTCTCTCCTGTGGGAGAGAGGGTGCAGTCCTAGCGGTTTGTTTGTTTTAATTATTTTTCCATATGCAAATGTGGTTTTATTTAATTGCAACGAAGCAAGCGACGAGCACGGAGAAGAAAGAGGGGAGGACAAACTCATTATTGATTCCTGAGCCATCTTTCTGGGAGCCATCGCCATTACATAGCGTAATCCATCTTTCCCATGCATTAACTTCAGTACAGGCATGGAGAGAAGTGTTAATGCCTCCTCAGAACATCAATCAGACTGGGAGAGAGAGGGGGTTAGGAGAACCTCTGAACGAGTTTCTTTTTTTTTTGGTTTTTTTTGACAGGTACCACTCAGTAAAATATGTTTTTATTGCCTGGAAACTGGGACTAAAGGTTGTTGTAATGAGGCAGGTTAAAATAAGCCGTGCAGGTTACCAGCAGTCTTCTGCCAAACCATCCTCATTTATTCCTCAGGCCTGAAGTAATGTTTTCTGCAGGGAGTTTCCAATAATGTCCTCTTGAGGAGATGAGTGTGATTGCGTGCGTGGGTTGTGTTTGTATGCGTGTGTGTGTCCTGTGTGTGATTGAAGCTCTTCACGACTCTTTTCAAGTGTACAATATGCCTTGCGCTATGCAGAGATGAGACATAAATATGGCTGAATAAAGAGAAGTGTGTTATCAAACCCTGCCTTCACAATGGAGAGTTTAATTACCCATGGCTGTGTTTTGGGAGTCTGTGTTTGCGAGATGGTCAGGTTTGAAATTCGGAGGCCCAGAGTGTTTCTTTGCACGTTTACTTGTTTATTGCTCACTGAAGTGGGCGGGGCTAAAGCAATCCATTATATGAGTGACATCTTCTTTTTCAGTCTGTCAGGCCATGCTTCCCTGTACAGAGACGGACGGATGTCATCTGTCATTCTGAGGCCTCCCTGATGGTTTATTGAAGGTGTTCACAGATGTATGACGTGCTCGTTAATTTCAGGGACTATTAATGAACGGCTTGAGATAAAATGAAGGATAAAAGCGAGAGCCAGGAGTGAAAGAACTGTGGAGAGCAGGAAGCTCAGTTTCAGCATTTCTGAAAAAACCCTCAAAGACTTTCCTTTAATCCATCCTGACAAGGCTGAGGCTCAATCCACCTCTCTCTCTCTCTTTCTCTCCTTCCTCTTCTGGATCAGTAGGGTCCTGCAGTGGTGGAGCAACAGCATGGGTTCTTAGATCAGTGTTCTGTGTTCTGAGAGACACACATACAGAAGGGATAATTACTATGCCACACTGAACAGTAAAAGCAGACCTAATCCTCTGCGTGTTGGAAGCCTGTCTACCACGGCTGCACAGGAGAGATTGTATGTAGTGTTTGCGCTGACAATGTTTGTGTGTGTTTTCGTTTGTGCGTGGTTCTCTTGAAATAATAGTTTACCAAAAAATGAACAACTTCATGTTTGCATTTACACAACCTCATGTCATTCCAACAATGTATTCTTTTGATTTCTTGCATAAATCACAAAAGATAATGTTGTCCAAATTTCATAAAAGGAAAATAGATGGTGAGTTCTAAAAAAAAAAAAGAAAGTACCATAAAGGTAGTTCATATGGTTTATAGAGACAGATAACAGTGAACAGAAACCTTCCAAATCAAATGATTATGTTGAATTTTTCACTTTGTACTGGTAGTACTTGTACTGATCCTGCAGGAATCTTGCAGCAGTGTTTGTGTGTGTTCCTCGCTGGCAAAGCTCTGTGAGAATTACATCAGTCAGAGAGCAGTGCCTACTGAGCACCAGGCTGGATGCAAAACGTGTTTCCCTGGAAGCCCAGTCTGATTGGACATGCACAGAGGATGTAAATAGCCTGGCAGTGCTTGGGGCATTCGGCATCGCCAAACAGGCCTTCCACTAACCAGGGAGACACCTGCGAGGGATCCCCCCCACTGTGGGCTTCATTTAGGGAAAGTCTCTCCTGGCTACACCTGGATATCTCACTCAGGCCCAACTGTGGTGGAATACAGCTGCCAGTCATGCAGATGAAAGGTTTACCGTGACCATGCCGAAACTGGCTTTTACATGGTGGGTATGCTGTGCAAACAGCGCAAAGCGTGCGGCGATAATCTGCTCTAATACCACACACCTGGACTCATATATCACCTCTGGAAATCTATAGCATTTCAATACGTACTCAACTCTGCCCTCTGGAAGTCTATAGCAATGCAATACGTACAACTCTGCCCTCTGGAACCCTGTTGAAAAAAACTTACATATGCTGGTTAGGTATGTTTTGAAGCATGGAAGTTTGTTTAAGCTGGTTTATGCTGGTCCTTAGTTGGTCATGAGCTGGTTCAAGCTGGACCTGAGCTGGTTATAAGCTGGTCCTGAGCTGGAGCTAGTTACTTAGGACCAGCACTTGACCAGCTTAAAACAGCTCTTGTCCAGTTAAGGACCAACTTAAACCAGCTCAAGACCAACTAAGGACCTGCATAAACCAGCTCAAACCAGCTGCCATGCTTCAAAACATACCTAACCAGCATATGCTGTTTTTTTTAAACAGGGAAGTCTATAGCATTGCAATACGTACACAACTCTGCCCTCTGGAAGTCTATAGCATTGCAATACATACACAACTCTGTCCTCTGGAAGTCTATAGCATTGCAATACATACACAACTCTGTCCTCTGGAAGTCTATAGCATTGCAATACATACACAACTCTGTCCTCTGGAAGTCTGTAGCATTGCAATACGTACTCAACTCTGTCCTCTGGAAGTCTATAGCATTGCAATACATACACAACTCTGTCCTCTGGAAGTCTATAGCATTGCTATACGTACAACTCTGCCAAGTCTATAGCATTGCAATACATACACAACTCTGCCCTCAGGAAGTCTATAGCATTGCTATCCGTACAACTCTGCCAAGTCTATAGCATTGCAATACGTACACAACTCTGCCTTCTGGAAGTCTATTGCATTGCAATACCTACACAACTCTGCCCTACAAAAAACAACACTAGTGGGGAGAAGAGGGCAATCAATCCTTTAGACTTCAGCTGACTCTGATCTGATACAGGAAAAGGGGGTTATAAGGGGCATTCTGTCTTGTGTAGGACATCTGGATGCCTGCCAGTGCTAATATGGAACATCCATGTCTAAAACCAGAAGAAAGCATTGCAAGATCAGAAACAACTACCTATTACACCCCATCGTCAACTTTTAAAAAGGATTTTTTGATCGACAGCTGCCCCCGTTTCACACTCACAGCGGAGGTAAATTGTGTGATCTCTGCTACGACTGATGGACACTGAGCCGGGCTGAGAGATGGAGAGCACCACAGTGGCATGTGGAGGTCGAATCCAACATATGCCAGCCAGTCAGCCTGTCCTCCCCACTGCCGAGTGACGAGAGCAGGGAGCGGAGAGCCGCCCTGCCCCTGACGAGCTGCCAGCTGGCTGGGGAAGAGAACACAGTGGACTGACACTCTACTAGGGGGTAACCTGCCAGGAGGAAGGGAAAGACAGCTGCGTGTATGACTGTTGTGTGGGTGTGGTCAGTAAGTATGCATGTGTGTGCATGTATGAAGGGATGCAGGCGCAGCTCAGGGCGCGGCTGGTCTCCTGCAGGGGTCCAGATGGACGCAGGGAGGGGGGTGAGCTTGATTCAAGGGTTTTTGGAGAGAGTGACAAGAGTGACAAAATTTCTCTGGAGCTCAAACTGTGCTGCCAGCATGTTCTCTCCTGGCCCGCCTTCTGCCCCCCACTGTCACCTGTTAACCCCCCACCCCTCTGCCCTGCTCAGGGATTGGCTTTGAGACGAGGCACACACACACACTCAGTGGAACAGGCATGAAGCTCTTAAAAACATCAAAAGCTAAAGCACCGAAAATGTCTTATATGACAATTAATAAATAATTTGCTACAATTTAGCTTCATTCTCATTAGTTGTTAAAGCTAATTCTGGACATTTTCAGGACTATTTATTTAAAATCAGGGGCATAGGACTGATCTGATAAAATATATCAGTTTTGCTCATGACATGTATATTAAGTATGTGAGGTGACATTTGCCTAGCAAACTTAAATGATTTGGTTGGTAAGGCACTAGTTATATTATATTACTAGCATACACTAATAAAATTACCAGTCGGATGTTTGCTCAGTTCGCATAGGCTTTTGCAATTTTTTTCCCCCCTACACAACCAAGCAATATTTATATATATATATAGTCATGCTGGGGTCTTATCTATGATCAATTTTACTGATATATATATATTTTTTTATTTTTTTTCCCCACTGTATGTTGGTTGGACCACTACTTAAAAGTTTTTCAAATGTTTTTTCTAAGAAATAATAAACAAAACATGTTAAGTATGCCACTGAATTTTCTTTTCAAGAATTATTTTGTTTTAATGAGACTTTTTCTTCAATATGATAACATTTGTATCACCCTGACCTTTTGCCCCTTCCAAAAATACCAAAATTAAACTTTAATACAGAAATTAAAAGCATTTTCATCATCAAAATTATCTATCTATCTATCTATGGATCTATCTGTCTATCTAATCGGCTTGACTACACAGAAAAGATAATTTCCTCTCAGTCTGTTTACTCTGTGAATATATTTCAAGATGTATACTATTATATATTTATAAACTATTATAAATACAAATAAAAAATAATACTCACTTAGGTACAAACAGGTGTAAAACTTATTGAAAAAACGTGGGACAAATGTAGTGAGCCCAAAAAGAAAAAAAGGTTTTATCTTTAAAACAACCACTGTCTTGTTTCCTAAGTCTCTTCTAAATACTCTCTCCCTCCTAATTCTATCATTCTTACACTCTTTCTCTATAATAAGACTCTTTTGTGTCCTTGATCAGTGTGACCTACCATGCTTTCTGTGGGAATATTCTCTGTCTTTTATAAAATTAGCCTGGATACAGAGTGGGAACGCTGTGGCTGTCTGGTCCACCCTGCGGGCCTGTAGATCCGTTGGACTTGGTCCCATGGTGAGGGTGCAGAGGCGATCAGACGTCCCCTCACACATACAGTCCTTCAGAAACATCTCCATGGGGGCATCATTAATCTGGACCTCATAGAAACACAGAGGAACTTTTTGGCTTGTAGAGACTGAAAATTATAAGTTAGGGTGGCATACCATGCTATATGTTGAAGCAAAGGTGAACATTTTCTTCGCTCTATCTCATCCATACCTCTATTTTCATATTTCTCTCTCCCACTCTCTGTATCTCTGGTCTCACACTCTTTTCATATCTCCTCCAAATACTTTCTTGACCCTACAGCCATCTTCATTTCAGTTACAACCGTGACACACACACACACACACACGTCACATTTACATTTCAAACTGGCACAGTGTCTGCCACATTCATTATTTACCAGCCCCTGGCCACAGTGGAGAGTGCCTGATCTCTCACTCTCTCCATCTCTCTGTGTCTCCCCGTGACTCTTATCCTCTCCTCTCCCATCTCCACTTCCTGTTTCTACATTGTGGATGGTGAAACTTATGAGTACAGGGTAATTATGGTTCTCAGCATGGCCAAATCATTCTAATAACTCTTAGAGGAAAAAAACAGAAAGGAACGTTTATTGATATTTAGGTAACTTGTCTGGAAATATGTCTTTTACAATGGCTAGGACACAATTCTCAATACTTAGGTCACTTTTTTAACACTCTTAACACAGTTCTCCTAACCAACTTTCAACTAGGCAGTTAATTTCACATTCAAAATGCACTAAAATTACCAAAACACTTCATACATCCCTAGTAAAAAACAACAACAACAACAACAACAACAAAACGGTAACACTTTACATTAAGGTTCCCTTTGTAAGGGGTTTATTAAGGTGTCTATTAATGAGTAATAATTGATTTACAAATGCATTATAAATCATTGATAAGCAGTTATAACTGCATGAATAAAAAGGGCGACTTTAATGCACCCTTCAGTCTAATTATGATAGTCAGTTTTTGCTGCATAATGCAATAAATCAGGAATCTGGTTTTGAATTAAACAAGTGTGAATAAATACATTTATTAAGCATTTATAACATGTGAGTTAAAAACGGCTCACTATTTGGCAGGTATTGCATTAAAGTCGCCCTTTTTATTCATGCAGATATAACTGCTTATTAATGATTTGTAATGCATTTGTAAATGACTTATTACTCATTAACAAACACCTTTATAGACCTTTTACAAAGGGAACCTTAATGTAAAGTGTTACCAAAAACCTATACCAAAATCTATTTAAAATACATTTATTTCATACTAAGTAGCCTACTTAAAATCCATTCACATATTTATTGACATCACTACAGACTTACTGATATAAAATGATAAGTTAACTTTATTTGGAGTATTTCCTTATTGCTCAATGCACATTTCTTAATATTATGTCTAAAAAGTGTTTTAATATGACTTAAGGATTGTATAATCTAAATGCAAGATATTTAAAGTGTACCTAAAGTATACCTGCAATAGTTCCACTTTAGCACAATCAAATATACATCAGTATATCTTTAGTTGGATCTCAGCACTACTTCTGCACAATTAAAGTGCAATAAGAACAAAATTAGTTGCTCCAATTTAGCAGACTTTAAGTATACCAGTTTAGTATAGCAAAAGTACAATTGCAGGGTATTTTTTTTAGCACATAAGTATGTAAATGTATTTGTAGTATACATAGCACAAAATAAATGCATTTTTCATACAGTTTAGTATATGTATTTTTTTCAACTCATGCTGCCCTAACACCAGCAAAGGTTTCAACAAACAAACACACTTTGTCAGTCATAAAACACAGACCTAAAAAGCATCAGGTAGCATTTTACGTTTTATTTTGTAACGTTTCTTTAAAAAAACAAGAATGACACCATCCACTGCTTACAATTCAATCCAGTTTATGTTATATAGCCCATGTTTACATTACAGTATGAAATAATTCCTAAGTTTTTCCACTTTTGAATGGATGGTAATGATTTGAAAGACTAACACTTGTGTAGGTGTTCAGTTACATCTGATTGCTTTGATGGTATTAGATTTTTTAGATTCAGAATATATTTCAATATGGTACTGTATTACTGTATAAATGTTGTCTTATTCATTTTTGTGTTCAACTTAAGTTGAACAGTTTTGAAAAGAGTATGGCCTGTAGGTACATAAAGTTTTGGTGGTGTTTGTGTCTACGTGAGAAAAGAATTAATGTAAATTGAAAGATGTCGTCACTGAATGCATGCCAAAGCAATGATAAATGACATACAGTTTAACCCACATAGACTGATGTTGTGCTCACTGTGTGAAGAGTTTTGAAAAAACAGAAATGTGTCCTAACATTTGTAAAAATTTAAATAGGCCTAATAAACTCACGTTTAAAGATTGAAATCTAATTGGTTTGTTTTCTTTTATCACAATAACACAATTAAATTAACATATGAGGGAATTTTAAATAATTTATTACCAGTTTTGCCATTTTGCCTGTCTGCTATACACCAGGGCCGTAACCACCATAGACTGTGAGGGGGGCAGTGTTCCTACGAGACAAGAAATGTTTTACGTTTTCGACATGTAAGGCATACAAATAAAAGTACATGTTTGCAGCCCCGCCCACTTCTGGTTTTATCCGAATACAGATACAGATACGAATTATTTTGAGATACAGATAGTGGTTCCGCTGCACATCCCTAGTGTTCAGCCTTACATTGTTCAAACCGGCGTCGACACTGATGGAGAGACTCAGGAAGAAGTTACAACTTTTAGAATGAAACTGGACGTTTCTGAATGGTTAGTGGATCAATTTATGTAGTTGCTGTGGAGTTGATTCAACTCATCGACTAGCATGTGCCGTCATGTTAATCTTTTGTTCAAATCCAGCGTTGAATTGACCCTCGTTTGTGAAGCAGTCCGGCGGAAAATGACGACATGGCAACAACACTCTACTACAACAACTCTTCCTCTTCTCTAAAGCAGCCCAACCTTTGTTGTGTGTTCTCAGGGGCGGGGTTTATGTAAATTTTGGGGTTTGTGATGTCACCAACACCCGATGTTGTTTATGCTCAAACAGCAACATTACACACTAACTAAAGTTAAAAAAGTTAAATCATGATCAACCACTATTTTTAAACAAAATATGTTTCCTTGGAATATATTTTTTTAGGTTTTTCCTAAATGTCCTCAATTTCATTGTCTATCCTGTAATATCTGCTTTTATAAATACCATTTTGTATTTTCCTTTTGACAAAGACCAGTTCAACATTATCTTTCAGGAAGTCCTTTTTTGAATCATGATAATGACAGCACACACATGGGTATGGGATTCGATGAATTCTGTCATGTTTTGTGGTATTGTTCTTTTGTCTCACTTTAAACATGCCACCCTATTAGATACATTTACAGAAATTGGTATGAAAAAAAAAAAATCAACTATAACTTCAAGTTGACACTCATGTAAGCTAAATTCAATGGCTACCGTTCGCTCTTAATTTAGAAGGCAAACTCATTTTTTTTTTAAACATTACAGTGTTTCATTTCTGCATAACAGGAATGACCCAGCCACCTTGATATGAGGCCTTACGTGTGAAGTCTGGGTAAGAAACGAGTATGATACAGAGACAGTGTGGTGGGCAGCTGTCTGTTTATACTGTCACTGGGTTGGTGTTAGATTGTAGGAGTGTTGAACATACAAATTTCACATTTTCATGAGACCAAGACATTATATGTTTGTAGTGATGTTAATTTCTCAGGTGCTATTTACAGTACAAAATGTTCTTGAATGTGACAAAGGTGACATCACACTCGTTTAGATCCAATATAGATAAGCTGAGCCAAATGCTATAAAAATCTTGTGGGACTTGGTTCTAAATATGAATAAAATTTATAACATGTGTATCTCATCATTGGAGTACATCTTTAGGAATAAAACTGACATTTCCCCCCCTTAATTCTGCAGGTTAACACGATTTTGACTGCTTTTTTTTACAATGCTTGTGACAATGTACACAATGTTATATTTAAATATAGCTTCTCTGTAAACCCTAAAATGTTTAATATACTAAAAATAAAAATAACAACTAAAAAGTACTTGTTCCAGCTTAAAACATATGTTGTCAAGTTACTAATGTGTTACCTGAAATGTAAGTGAAATTAAACATTTGTGTTAACTGTGAATACCTGTACACTTTAGGATAGAGAGTCGGACTTGTAACCCAAAGGTCATGGGTTCGAGTCTCAGGTCCGGCAGGGATTGTCGGTGAGGGGAGTGAATATCCAGCGCTCTCCCCACCCTCAATACCACGACTGAGGTGAGACCCTTGAGCAAGGCACCGTACCCCCAACTGCTCCCCGGGCGCCGCAGCAATGGCTGCCCACTGCTCCGGGTGTGTGTTCACGGTGTGTGTGTGTTCACTCTGCTGTGTGTGTGCACTTGGATGGGTTAAATGCAGAGCACAAATTCCGAGTATGGGTCACCATACTTGGCCACATGTCACGTCACTTCACAAATACACTTAACTTGGCTTTGGAATTACAGTTTTTTACAGACGCCAGGACACATTTCTCAATACTTAGGTCACTTTTGCAAAACTCTTCACACAGTGAGCACAACAGAAGTCTATGTGGGCTAAACTGAGGATCAATTATCATTGCTTTGGCACAAAATGCATTCAATGACTACATCTCTCAAATTTCATGAATTCTTTTCTCACTCAGACACAACAACTGCCAAAACTCTTTGTACGTACAGGCCAATTTGCACATGCTTACATACTGTTTTCAAAACTGTTAAACTTATGTTTAAAACAATAACATAATACAAAACTGAATAAGACAGATATTTGCTGCATTTCTACAGTAATATAATTATGAAATATATTCTGAATCTAAAAAATCAAATACTATCAAAACAATTAGATGAAACGGAACACCTTCACAAGCATTAGTCTTTCAGTTTCATTACCATCCATTCAAAAGGGGAAACTTAGGAATAATTTTGTTCTGTAATGTAAACATGGACCATGTAACATGTACTGCAGTGAATTATAAGCAGTAGAGAGTGTCATTCTTGTTTTATAAAGAAATTTAAAAAAAGAAAACATTGTACAATGCTAACTGCTGTTAGTGTTTTTAGGTCGATGTTTTATGAGTGACAAAGTGTGTTTGCTTGGTGAAAACCTTTGCTAGTGTTCTGGAAGAATGAGTTGATTTTGAGACATGAATGAAGTGTTTTGGTAGATTTAGTGCATTTTGAATGTGAAGTTAACCTCTGTGCCAAGATGAAAGTTGGTTCGGAGAACTGTGTGAAGAGTTTTGAAAAAGTGAACTAAGTATTGAGAAATGTGCCCGCGCGATTGTAAAAAACTGTAAAATGTTTCTACTAACCAATTCTAATTGTATTGGCTCAAATTTAGAAAACAATCGTAAAGAATAAAAAGAATATAAAAAGAGAAATAAAAGGCAGAAGTGTTATGCACCTTCATTTGGCAAAAGAAATGGAATGCATTGAAAAGTGTCCAAGTTCACCAAAGGGAAAACAAATCAGACGAAACAACTATTTACAGCAAAACAGCATCAATAATTCAAAAAAGATAAAACATCTATGGATTCTTAACAACTATTTAAATGCCTCCACAAATTCCCACCAAGCATGCAATTAAATTATTCCAGCACATGGGATTTTGGTATTATTCCCCTCAGCACATATTTTAAAACTTAAAATCTTATTTTATTAATTAATCAATTAATTAATTTAGAATTTTAAGGCAAATAAGTTTGAACATAGGTAACTGAATTATGAATCCAAACCCTGACATTTCAAGTAATGCTTAATTAGTACATGATCATTTTGAGTAATTATATATATATATGACCCTGGACCACAAAACCAGTCATAAGGGTCAGTTTTTTTTTAAAATTGAGATTTATACATCATCTGCTGAATAAATAAGTTTTCCAATGATGTATGGTTTGTTAGGACACAACTATTTGAAAATCTGGAATCTGAGGGTGCAAAAAAATCGAAATATTGAGAAAATCGGCTTTAAAGTTGTCCAAATGAAGTCCTTAGCAATGCATATCCACTCACAAAAATACATTTTTGATATATTTACGGTAGGAAATTTATAAAATATCTTCATGGAACATGATCTTTACTTAATATCCTGATTTTTGGCATAAAAGAAAAATCGATAATTTTGACCCATACAATGTATTGTTGGCTATTGCTACAAATATACCCGTGCGACTTATGACTGGTTTTGTGGTCAATATGTATATATAAAACTTAACAATTTATAATATAAATAACAGTGGAAACACATCATCACAGTCTGTGAAAGGGTCATTTACTGATTCATCACATGATATGACATGCTCATTAAATTGAAACTTGTCTTGAAAATGATATGTTTTTCAAAACCATATGAAACCAACATATACAAAGAGTACGTTTCTAAGAACTTGAACGATGTGATTTCACACTAGACATTTTCCCTTTTCTTTATCATGGACAGTATGTTATTGACTCATTTGCCAGCTGGAACATTTACAGCACAAATTCCCAATCCAACACTTGCAGAAGAGCTGTCTCAAAGATCCTGAACCCTCCAATATAATTTCAAATCGCTGCAGTAAACTGAAACAGTGAATTTGATGTTTAATTTTATTTTTATCTGCCAGCTCATTGCATTTAAACAGCATCAGCTGTGCCTCTGCTCCAAGCANACAATGTAGGTGAACTCAGGTTTTTATTACATCGTGGGGCCATTTGGTCCCCACGATGTAATATAAACAAGAACACACACACACACACACACACACACACACACATACACACACAATCACATGAGGTGTAAATGAACAGAATAGAGACAGATAGCTGTAGGCTGCAAGCAGGCGGGATTGGTTTGACCTGCTGACATGCTGCGTGCAGGTATTGGCGGCTCTGTGTGGGCCGAGCACTTATCCCCTCTTTCCACTGTCAGGAGAGCCCACACGGGCCTCACCGCTGACCTGCAGCTGCATGAGCACCGTCTGTTTCATCCAGGTGCACTATGTATGGCCACATATATATTCGTGTAAACAAACACACACATTTACACCCCGTTCACACACGTACGATATCGCAAATGCACACACGCAAGATGCAATTGTGAACGCAGGTGGTGAGTGAACCCACAACTGTATCACTGCCAAGATATGATCAGGTATCCAGCGTATGTGCGTATGGTCCACATATGTTCGCTCAGATTTGCTATTTAATAGAAGCCCTGCGTGACTCAGGGACAGAACAGCTTTCCTCCAAAAATGCCCTCTGACTACAGGGAAAAGAGTTAAGTATGCCTAATACAATACACATGTGAGACTGAAATGATTCTTTTGTAAATTGCTTAAGAAAAGAGATCGAGAGAGAATGAGAAGGAAAAGAAAGCATGGCATGCAGGAGTATAGAAAACAATCTGGGGTGCGTTTTCCGTACGAGGATGTAACATCGTTGGAGGAACTAACAAATATGACCGGATTTATTTCGTGGTGTAAACGTTCATGTGGTCGAATGTGTTCGAACAGCCACTAAAGACACCTACTCTCCTCCTACTGATCTAATGCGTAAACATATGGAAAGCGCTCTAGCCAGACGGGATTTAAACTTTGTCGGCTGAAGACCAAAGTTTGGTTTGAAGATGAAAAATGTACCAAGCACAATGTTCTCTCAACCATTCCTGATTTCTAACACACACTCACAGTGTTCGGACGGTCTTGTGGCTGTCAGAGCAGAAACGAAACCTGATGCTCTCCGTATGTTTTTCTGTCATCATGGGCGTGTTCATATGTAAATTGTGCAAGTATTTTGTCCATTAGATTGAAAGATCTGAAAAAGCCCATACATCTACCCGCCCATAGACACTCCCCTCGAAGAAATCAGGGCAAAAGTGGTTGAAAGTGGACAGAAGAGACGGATTAAAACACCAGGTGTAAACGGGAATGTGTCTCCGTCATCTACCTGTGATCTGATCGACCAAAACGCGTCTTAAAGTGTTAGTTCACCCAAAAATGAAAATTATCCCATGATTTACTCACCCTCAAGCCATCCTAGGTGTATATGACTACCTTCTTTCAGACGGACACAATCGGAGAAACATTTAAAAATATCCTGGCTCTTCCAAGCTTTATAATGGCAGTGAATGGAGGGCGTGATTTTGAAGTCCAAAAAAAATGCATCCATCCATCAAAAAAATAATCCATATGGCTCCAGGGGGTTAATAAAGGCCTTCTGAAGCAAAGCGATGGGTTTTTGTAAGAAAAATATCCATATTTAAAACTTTATTAACTATAATAACTAGCTTCCGGCAGACGGCCGTACGCATCGGTTTGCGGTGGAAGAATGAACTCTGACCCGACGCATGACGCAATGACGAACACGGAAGCACAGAGGATAGAGCAAAACAAAACACCGGACACAAATTAGAAATGTCAGAGGATTTCAATATAAGAGAAGAGGAGCTTGAGTTTGTTTGAACCACGAGAGATGTCTAAGCTTACGATACTTCTACATCCTGCGTCATACATCGCGTCACTGGTTACTCTTGTGGCATAAGCCAACTTGCGCAGTATGCGTACCAGTCATCTGGAAGCTAGTTATTTGAATTTATAGAGTTTTAAATATGGATATTTTTCTTATAAAAATGCATCACTTTGCATCAGGTCTTTATTAACCCCCTGGAGCCGTGTGGAATATATTTATGATGGATGGATGAATTTTTTTGGGCTTCAAATCTGGCCCACCATTCACTACCATTATAAAGCTTAGAAGAATTTTTGGGTGAACTATCCCTTTAATACCAAGTGGAAACAGGGCCATAGTCGTATCTCCGTCATCTGAACCTCGCTGGTTCAGCAATAAGGATTGTTGTAATGACGTCACATGCAGGTGGTGGAGTAATAACTTCTACTAATCAATCAATTCAGTTCAGAATATTATAGTTCATTTACACGAACAATAGAAAACCATTCATTTTTTAATCACATTATGCAGTGATATTGGCGCATACTTTACTAACATATATGCATTCATTCAGTCAGTTTTCTCCACAACATAATTTGCTGCTGTAACGAACATGGCACCTGATTACTACAATATGTTTTGTTCCCTGACATTTTGCTTTATTTGATGTTTGATTTCAGAATCGTTGAACTATGACGGTAACGTCAGAACTTGTGACCAGTTGGCTAACAATGCTTTTGGGAAACGTACCCCAGGTTGGGGAAAGATACTCTTGTTTGACTCTCACAAAGATCCTAAAGCTTTTATATGGCACTCAATGAGACAAATACATCTCTCTGCTATCACCTGGACCTTCTCAGGTGTCAGCTAACAGATTTAGGCAGGGGAGGAGGGATGGAGGTAGAGAATGTGCAACATTTCACGCTCTTAACTGGGCTGAGCTCTCATAGACAAATTGTTAAAGCAGAGGAAAAAAAACATATGATGTGAAAACAACACCTGTTATTGGTGCGAGAGCGAGTTGAGCGCCAAGTTCCTGTTGACTGACAGAAGCTGCCAGGGCTGGAGAAAAGAAACATGCTTGATTTCAGTCCTGCTCGCAGCAACCACGTTCCTGGATGCGATCCTGACTAAATCCTTTACTCCTACCAGTTGGTGCTTGCGGACTCACCCCCCTAAAGGTGTCCAACACAGGTCGTCTGCACGGGGGCTCGTTTAACGGGAAGAGAGAGCAGTAAGCACACCCAGAGGAGGGATAAGGCAGCCAGGCTGGTGCCTGAGACTTGGCCGGGGTCCCTGGCTCTGAGACTGGAGCTAGCTCCTGCAGCAGGTGGCTGCCTACCTGCCTGCAGAAAAAAGGAGACAGAAAACAGGTTCTCACGGCAGGCTCTGGTGGAGCCAGGATTGCCTGCCAAGGTCTTCTGTCAGACTGAGCTGGTTTAGAGAGAGAGAGCGTGCATTGAACTGCTTCATTACCACGGCAACAGCCAGATTCAAAAGTGGTGCCTGCCAAGAGGCCCCATTCAGCCCACAATACACCACAATTCAGTGAGCACATTCCTCCAGAACAGGAAATGCAGATATGTTTTACTTTACTGCTTTCTGATTAAGCTCCAAACAATGTTTTACAGAATCATCTGTAACATGCTGAAACTTTTTTTTTTTTTAATCCATGATNATCCAAGATGCCGTTTAATGAGCTAAGCTCTTCGGAGACTAGTTCCAGCCGTGTGATCTAGTGTGTGAGGTTGGGCAAGCTGCTTTAAATTTGAAATCTTAAGGTAGTCAGGTTGTCCCGATTAACCATTTCTTGAAATCTAGTTACCACTGATGCGTGAGTGTTTCTACCACAAACTGTTGACATCTCTATTTGGACCAATATGCACTCTAAAAAAATGCAACCCAAGTTGGGTTGAAAACGGACAAAACCCAGTGATTGGGTCGTTTTAACCCAGCGGTTGTGTTAAATGTTTGCCCAACGTGCTGGGTAGTTTTATTTAACCCAACTATTGTTTAAAAATGACTATATGTCTGGCTTAAAATGAACCCAAAAGGATGGACATTAAAAAGCAGACACATAATTACTAGAGGCAACAATAATAATCAAAAGGTGAATATTTATTAATAAGCAATTTAAAAACTCTTTATTGTTTAATTATTATTCATTAAACTTATTAATAAATGCTCATTTATTAATCATATTAATAAATGCTAATTTACAACATATTTTGGGTTCATTTTAAGCAAGCAATACAGTCATTTTTAAACAATAGTTGAGTTAAATAAAACTACCCAGCACGTTGGGCAAACATTTAACCCAACTACTGGGTTAAAATGACCCAATTGCTGGGTTTGTCCATTTTCAACCCAACTTGGGTTGTTTTTAACCCAGCATTTTTTAGAGTGTGAGAATGCAAAAATTAAATTTGTTAGCGATGCACCGATATGAACATTTTGGCCCGATACTGATAATTCTTTATATTTGAAAGCCGATAACTAATATATTGGCTGATAAATCTAAATCCAAATTTTTATACAATGTTTGAGAGCCTGATTACAAAGACAAAAGTTTCACCATTAAAAGACAGACAGACTTGCACTGCACATGTTGCACTTAACTGTATTTTCCTTTTTGAAGTTATTTCAATCATATTTCAAGCAATTCAAACCATCATGGCGAACAGTACGCATCTGAAGTGACTCAGCTGAAGGAAATAATCCATTATTTATTGGCTCTAATATATCGGCCAAATTTTGTTATTGGGCCGATAACGATAACATAAAAAATGAACATATATCGGCCTATACTGATATGGTGGCCGATATATTGTGCATCCCTAAAATTTGTTGCGTTTTCCATTTCCATTTACTCCAAATTGAAGTTTACCCAAATATGACGACTTCCACTTCTGAGGACCCCAAAACTGTGAAAAGGTTACATAACATATTTTCCTTACATCTTGAATACATGTGAAAAAGTAATACATATATTTTTAAGGTAAACTTATTTTATTATAAATATGAATATTAATTCATAAATATCATTCTATAAAGTTTTCAATATCAAGTTTTTGTAAATTATACATTTTTTGAGTCATATCACATGACATTTTACAACCTGAACTAGCCTTGTCATAAAAAGGTCAAGTTATCTATTTTAATTATCTAAGAGTTATTGACATTGACAGTCATGAGGGCAGAGTTAGACCCGTTCCTGGGTCAACATATTTTGTTGATCCTGGAACAACATTCCTGACTGAAAATTTAATGCTAACCCCTAAACCAAACCCTAGCCATAAGTTATCCCTAAAATCAGAGGGAAATGATAGGTGAATAACACTGATGCAGAAGCACCTAGCCCTGGTTGTAAGCCTAAACTTGACATAAACTGTAAACTTGTTTCTCAAACCTGATTGGCTGATTGGAATGTTGTTCCAGGAACATGTTGCACCTGGTGAAATCAAGCTCTGCATCTGCAGGGGTCTTTTCCATGATTTAGTTTCATGTTTTATTTTTTTATTTTTAGTACTGCATGCTCATTGGTCCACATGACTATATATATATCATTTGTACCTGTATTATTAGTATTATTAAGATTATACCAAAGTATTTAAGGCTATCTTTTCACAAATAAATTTTTTCCAAAAAATGTGCATCACGTCAACGTTTCCAGTATTTATCAGAACTGCTGCGGAGTAGTGGCAGCACCATCCCTGTTCTAAGAGCACAGAGGTTTCCAACTCCGATAAATCCTTTTTTCCCAGACTGAAGGTTCAAATCCGACCAAAGCGATATACACATACAGATAATCTTATGTGGGGTTTAAAGGCATCACGTGTGACCCCCACTCATCCCCGGCATAACTGAGGGGGAGCGTAGATGTGTTTGATGATTGTCTTCAATAAAAGAGAGAGAGCGAGTGTGAGAGACAGAGAAAAGAGAGAGAGACACAGCTGTTTCTTCCCAGCAGAGTGCTGGTTTAGGGCTCAATTGTGCATTTTGCAGATAAAGTGACAAAACTACTGGAGGCGGTGTTGTGTGCAGCTGTTGCCACAGCAACCGTGATTTGGAGACCAGGTTCTCCATTACCAGTTCATTTAAGCTTCCTAATTGCATTCCACAGAATCTGGGACCACAACTGCAGCTAAGAGGGAAACATTCTTTTTACAGAGGGAAAAGAAACAAGGGCAGCGTGACACTGTGAGGCTGGAGTTAAGATATGTTTAATACAAACCACGCTTAGAATTATGCAAGAATTTCACGTGTGACTGTCAGGGTTCTAAAATAGTGATATGAAAAGCAAATGAACATACTCATCTGATCATGTTCATTCACACAGGCCTTGCAAAAATATGCTTAAGTCAACATGGACTGCATTTGCTTCCCATTTGACTTCCGCAATGTGATGCAGAGTGAATTAAACATTTTCAATGAGAAAAATATGATGGGCGGGACTTGAAGGAGTCGGGCAGAGCTTGATTTCATCAAGTGCAACATGTTTCTGGATCAACATTTCAAACAAACAATCAGATTTGTGGGACATGTTTACAGTTTATGTCAAGTTTAGGCTTACAACCAGGGTTAGGTGCTTCTGCATCAGTGTTATTCACCTATCATTTCCCTCTGATTTTAGGGATAACTTATGGCTAGGGTTAGGTTTAGGGGTTAGCATTACATTTTCAGTCAGGAATGTTGTTCCAGGATCAACAAAATATGTTGACCCAGGAACGGGTCTAACTCTGCCCTCATGACTGTCAATGTCAATAACTCTTAGATAATTAAAATAGATAACTTGACCTTTTTATGACGAGGCTAGTTCAGGTTGTAAAATGTCATGTGATATGACTCAAAAAATTTATAATTAACAAAAACTTGATAATTATATATATGAATTAATATTCATATTTATAATAAAATAAGTTTACCTTAAAAATATATGTATTACTTTTTCACATGTATTCAAGATGTAAGGAAAATATGTTATGGAACCTTTTCACATTTTTGGGGTCCTCAGAAGTGGAAGTCGTCATATTTGGGTAAACTTCAATTTGGAGTAAATGGAAATGGAAAACGCAACAAATTTTAGGGATGCACGATATATCGGCCACCATATCAGTATAGGCCGATATACTGTATGTTAATTTTTTATGTTATCGTTATCGGCCCAATAACAAAATTTGGCCAATATATTAAAGCCAATAAATAATGGATTATTTCCTTCAGCTGAGTCACTTCAGATGCGTACTGTTCGCCATGATGGTTTGAATTGCTTGAAATATGATTGAAATAACTTCAAAAAGGAAAATACAGTTAAGTGCAACATGTGCAGTGCGAGTCTTTCTGTCTTTTAATGGTGAAACTTTTGTCTTTGTAATCAGGCTCTCAAATATTGTAAAAAAAATTTGGATTTAGATTTAAATGCTAATATATAGGTTATCGGCTTTCAAATATAAAGAATTATGGGTTATCAGTTATCAGTATCGGGCCAAAATTTTCATATCGGTGCATCGCTAACAAATTTAATTTTTGCATTCCCAAACTTTAAAAAATGCTGGGTTAAAAACAACCTAAGTTGGGTTGAAAATGGACAAACCCAGTGATTGGGTTGTTTTAACCCAGCAGTTGGGTTAAATGTTTGCCCAACCTGCTGGGAAGTTTTATTTAACTCAACTTTTGTTTAAAAATGACTGTATTGCTTGCTTAAAATGAACCCAAAATATGTTGGAAATTAGCATTTATTAATATGATTATTTCCATATGTTGGAAATTATGTTCTTCCAGGATCAATAAAATATGTTGACCCGTCCCATACATGTCTAACTTGGCAAAATCAGGACGTGCCAGTTAAAGAGAAGTTGAGTGAAGAGAACAGTGCTAATCTCGTCAATAAATGTACTGATTAAAACACTTGTTGAAGACACGTTAATGAAGATTAAAACAATCTTAAGTTTTAATGCACTAACAATGATTTTAAAAGATCAAAATTGCTCTGAAATTTTAAGCGAGTGACATTTTCGCATATAGTTTGCAAAGTGGTAATCGTGAGGCATGACGTTATGTTGCATGTGTGAACGAGTATGTGTGTGTGTGTGAGAGTGAAATAGCTCTAATTGTGCTGGGCCATGGCCTCTGAGCTCTATTATTCCATCCTATGGCAGCAGGTCATGCCTGTGGGGCCATCGGCCCTTTGAACCTCGGCAGGGCTGAACCCTTAGAGAAAGCCGGCCCACAATGCTTTTCTTCTGCGCCTCTCTTTTAGTGGGGTTTGAAATGATTGGTAACTGTTGAGCCACTGTTCTCTCCCTCGCTCCCCTGCTAGTGACCCTCTCTCCACTGTGTCAGAGCCACTAGATAAGACAGCGGTCCAATTATCCGCACACTCTCCCTTTCTCTGTCTCGACACACACACACACACAGACACACAGTTTAAGATCAGCAATCGAGGACTGCTGGCTCTCTCAATCAAATTATCTGCAAAGCTTCTACTGCGACAGTTCACCTCCGGTCTACAATAGGACAAGCTAAATCACATTTATAAAAAGAAATGACGTCCACATCCGCATCTAAACAACTGCGTTCGCACCTCCACATAAGAGCACTCAGGGATAGATTCAGAGCGAGTGTGAAAGCACCCATCTGCCTGACAGCTCTCACTTGAGTGAGTTTCCCTTCTGAAAGAGTGCGGCCCAAGTGCAGCCTCCTATTCAGGATAAGCTGACCCCAAACTCAGAGTCTGACCTGGCCTTTGTGTTCTCTCACCCTTTTCCCTCGGCTTGCGCAAACAAAAGACCTCTGGCCCTCCACACTCTGCACCCAGCCGGCCCTTTCATGACTTTTTTGGCATTTTTCTCCTATTCGATTATTTGATTTTTTTTTTTTCTTGTGGGTGGATTGGGGGATGGGGGGTGCTATTCGTTTCCTTCACGGCTCCCAGAAGTGGCACAATTTATATCGTTGCCAGGGAATTAGGACCCCCCGACCCCTTTGTTGTGGATTGTATGGTGGTTGGCTGAGGGCAGGGCCGGGGTGGATGTCCCTTTATTTCTCTATTAGAAGAGGGCTTGGTTCCCACAGGAGCGCCGGGGAGCTATGAGGTAATGTTTACAGAGCCAGGCCCTGAGAGAGCGAGAGATGTGGTGTGTGTTTGTGAGTCACCGTGTAGGGGATGTACAATCCTTACAAATTGCTGTAAAGAAAATTTGAGGAACAATTAGGCATTTTGCCGTGGTGTTACCGCAACCTCGTAAATGAGTTAGTTTTCGGCTGAAATGAAACTTGTGCGGACAGGCAAACAAACAGACACAAACAAAGCCTTAGACAACCACGCTGTTATCACACACAGGCACGCTCTTTCTGCACCGGCGGATAACTGTAAAACTGAATATACAAGATACACCCACACACACACACTTCAACACACGCACAAACACAGAAGAGTGGAGGCAAGAGAGAGAGAGAGTCTGTTCTTCATAGTGAGGAGAGGACAGTAATGAAAAGAGAGATATTGAGAGGAAGGAATGCAAGAATGCATTATCATTTAATACTAAAAATATCATTCATATTTTTAAGGTGTTGATGCCCGAAGCTCTGATGTTTTAACTGGGATTTTACAGACTGTGTTTGTGTGTGTTTTAGTCTGAGAAGCAGATGAACATACTCATCTGATCATGTTCACACATACACACATACGCAACATTAAAGTCACTTAAGACTGCATTCGCAACCTGTTTGACTTCTGCAATGTGACCCAACGTGAATGAAACATATTCAACTAGAGAAATATGATGGGCGGGACTTGAAGGAGTCAGGTAGTTATGTAGAGAGATGTTGGAGGGATAAAAGAAAGAAAAAACAAAAGCAGGGATGAGTGAACAATGCTGATCTTGTCAATAAAATGATTGATGGAAATACTTGTTGAAGATCTGTTAATGAAATAAATTATTTAATTAAAATTCTCTATAAAACATTAAATTGATGCAAGATGTAAAAATGCATAAATATTATTTTTAAAAAGTATGTAAAAAAAATGTGAAAAAAAAAAAACCTACCCCTAAACCTACCCATCACAGAAAACCTTCTGCATTTTTACGTTTTTAATAAAATATTGTTTAGTATATATATATATATATATATATTTTGGTGCACTTGCTGATACTCATATGAGCAAAAAGTGAGATGATTATGAAGATCTTTATAAGAGTTTAGCAGACTACTTACATAAAATACATACATATCAGTTGTCACTCTATATCTCCCAATAATATGAAGATGATATTGAAATGCTTATTTTATTATCAAAGCTCTATATTTATTGTGGGGGGCAAAATATATAATGCAATACAATAATAATTGAGAGATGTATCATAATTAACATGATTTTTCTAAAAAATTATGTATGAATAATCAAGTAAACGTAGGTTGCTTCAGTCCAGTAAGTGTTTGTCTTGAAATAGTACTAAAAATATGAAAATTATTCTTACGTTTACTTAGTAAAAGTCAGTAAAGCTTTTACGGCAAAAAGACGTGTACTACGACCCGAAGGTGGACATTTTTGGAATACCAATGGGCCTTTTACTTGCTAAAATGTATAAACTATCAATCAGATGACAGAAGGCATGTAGAAGATTGTGTGCAACAGGTTTTTCAGAATGTTTTGATGTTGATAATTTAGAGGCCTTAGAAATTTTCGTATTGAATATGATTCAGTAGGCTTTACAAGGTTATAAATAAATATCTATTTTAAAAGGGTCCTTGATTATGATTTCAATTTTTAACTTTAGTTAGTGTGTAATGTTGCTGCTTGAGCATAAACAACATGCTCAAAGTTCAATGCAAAGGGAAATATTTTGTTTGACAGAAATCGCTTTTTAAGGACTACAACAAATGGCTGGTAGGGACTACAACAAGCTTCTGGTGACATCACGAACCCTAAAGTTCAGTAGCCCCGCCCACTGATTCAAGCACAACAAGTAATAGTAGGCAAATAACAGACGTGACGCTAACACTGGATCGAGCAACTAAGCGATTAACATGCCTTTGAGTGTAAAATGTTGTGTAGTGGATTTGCTGAGAGCCTGAAATTAAAAAAACGATGCTGTGCCTTCTGTTGGATCCGACAGGAACGGCACAACACACTTATGTACAGTAAGTAAAAAAGTTTTTACTGTGTCACTATTGCTTTGTTACAGATCGTTTGATATGTACGGATAATGTGTACACGTTTAACCAAAATCACCAGTGACCAGTGATTTCTGATATGTAATGATTCATGTAGGCCTACAGTCAGATGTTTTTGTCTCAAAATCGTTGTCAGTAAATCAAACCAGTGACTAAACAGTCAACTTTACATTGTTTCTCTTAGTAGGATGAAAATAATGTGTTATTTAAACTGTGATTGTATATGTATATATCTACATGTAGAAAGCAATCCTTTCCTTTACAATCGCTGGAGCTGTCAATCAATCCCACTAGAATCAATGAATCTCTTATTTACATTGTGTTTGCACTATTAGTTATGATTAAAGCATTCGTTAGTGTACAGAAATCGAGTTACAATGACGAGATCCACTCAACATGTCTGTGATCAGCTACATGTTCATCACTGCAACCTTTCATGCCACGATCTAAATATAATGGCATAGATCTAAATGTAATGCTATAATCAACACTTTTCATGATTAGTAAACCTTGAGAATCTGTCATAGTAAAAACATGCTAAACGTTTTCGAGAGAGTGATACTTAGCTATTTCCATATGCAAAGATATCAGCCAATCACAGCGGTGGGTGTTTACACTGAAGTCTCAAAGCAGACACGCCCCTTAAAACAGAGCGTTTAAATAAAAGGGCTAAAATCAGGGTAGGAAAAATGCCTTTATTTCTAAATTATGACCATTTTTGATGTAAAATCATACTAACATTATAAGTGCACCCCAGGAGACATTATGAAACAATAAAATAATGCAGTTCATGACCCCTTTAATATCATATATTGAATTTGGGGCTTCCAACTCCTTGTTTATTCTTGAAAACATATCATACTTTAGAAAATATATCCATGCCTATTCAGCACACATACACACACAAAACAAATTAACATACACAAAAATAAACCACTGGCTTCTGTTTAATGCTTGAGTAGGCCTACGAGTTCATCTCTCCCCCTCTGAGGTGTAACATGTAAGCTCCTGTTCAAGCCCACCCGTCCCACAGGGCCTGAGCTGGAAGCCTCTTTTTCTCTCCGTCTCTCTCTTTCTCCTTCACTCTGTCACAGGTCCTACCAATCAATGTTCTAAGCCCCAGGTTGCCTGATTTATCTGCCTTCCTACAGGCACCGTCACCTCCACAAACTGTAAAAGATCAATTTACACCACTCCGCCACCAGAGCGCTATTGACATAACACGGGTGACCGCGTCTCGTCCTCTCCCGATCTTTCTCTAACACACATCTTCTTCCTCCTTTCTTGTTTCAGAGGTTTAGGTCAGAAGGATGATTTGAGAGGCAAATGTCAAAGGTCACAGATGTGATCTTTAGCCTATCTGCCCTGAAAGAGGCTGCGCTCTCTATACCGATGAGCTCTCGCCAAATACTGACCCGTAACTTTGGAGCGTAGAGACAGCTGGGCACAGTCCTGCAGTTGATGATAACCCAGGCCCGGGGCAGTGACTGTGCTCCATCTATGAAAGAGAACTCAGGAATTCTTTCATTTGAGGTATTACACATGCTTGGTGGAGCAATATTGATTTTTTTTTTTTTCTTACTGCTTCCTCTGAGCCATGCTGCAAGCATAAATGTTTTGCCAATTTATCAAAGTTTTATCTGGGAGAGAAAGAGAGAAACAGTAAGGATGGAGAAAGGAGAGAGGGAAGGTAGAAAGGAAGAGAGATCGAGACAGACAAACTAAGAGATATAGAGAGCGATACCGCATACACCCTCCCCTGGCCATGTGCCACTGCCTCTCTGCCTCTCTGCCTCTCTCCCAGCAGGGGACTGTGGGAGGAGAGGCTGGCATTTATAAATAAAACCATATGGCGAAAAAACAATAACGTGTGGACGTGTAATTGCTAATTGCATAACAGTGCACTGAGTCTTCCTCCTTGTTTCACTGGAGATGCTTAAATAGGTTCAACAGAGCCATTTATGAGCTAGCACCAACTACCCACGATGCCAAAGAGTCACTGCACAAACAGTATACACAGACATATACTATACAACTTCTGAGATTGTGGCTGTAACATCTCTAAAGGAACAGTTCACCCAGAAATAAATATCATTATTCACTCATCGTTCCAAACTCATATGACTCTCTTTTGTATGTGGAACACAAAAGGTGAATTTTTGAAGAATACCCTGGCCACGATTTTGAAAGTGAATATAATGAAAGTGAATGAGGACTTGTGCTTTCAAGGTCTAAAATGATAAAAGTGCCATAAAAAGTCCACACCGAAAGTTGCTCTTCACTGATAATCTTGATATCCACCCTAGCTCTAATTTAAGTGTTAATGAGGCAGGAATGATGTCCAAGTGGTAATGAACTGCTCTTCTGAGTTGGATCTTTTCAATAAATTGGTGAATTCAATGAAAGGCATAAATAAAATAGTCCACGTGACTACACTGGTTCGACCTTAATGTTATGAAGTGATGAGAATACTTTCTGTCCGCAAAAAGAAAAAAATAACGGCTTTATTAAATAATTCCTTCACTTCTATGTCCGTCTCCTATGCGGTTTACATTGTATAGACAGTGCAGTGCTTCCGTGTTGTACGTCAGAACGTCAGCTCAATATTGGCTGACGTGGGTCATGTGAGCAGCACGACGCATGCGTGTGATGCTGATGCAGGAGCTAGCCAATAATGAGCCAGCGTTCTGATGTAGAACCAGGAAGTGCTGCACTGTGTTTACAACATCAACAGCGAAGGAGACTGTAGTCACGTTGACTATTTTAACAATTCCTTTACTACCTTTCTGGGCATTGAAAGTGGTAATTAAATTGCTGTCTATGGAGGGGTCAGACAGCTCTCAGATTTTATCAAAAATATATTAATTTGTGTTCCGAAGATGAACGAAGGTCTTACAGGTTTAACATAAGGAATTTTAATTTTTTGGGTGAACGAACCCTTTCAATTTTGGTTTGTTCATCACACAAAGCTATCGTGGAATGGAATACAGAGCATAAATCGAAAGATCTTTTATGGTGCTTTTGCTTTCTTTTTGTATACTTAAGTTTTGGCATGAAAGATTAGCACGTTTGTAGAGCAGAAAGAAAATCCTTTCAAAGTATACTCCATTTGATAGAATGTGTGAACACAGGCATTTGACACATGGAGACTATAAACTTTGTTACTGTCATGTCTATGTAGAGTTTTGGGTAGAGCTTAACCCTATGGGTGTCTATTATTGTTAATCCGTCTCTTCTGCTTCGTTTTTCGTCTGTGAAACAAAAACCTAGGCCAGTGTTTCCACCTTGTGGACCAACTAATTAATCAATACAATTCAAGAGTATACAGTATACAGAGTATGTGCGACTAGAAAAATTGGGGTACACGCAAACTATAGCTACTAACCCAAAATGTACACCAAGTGCACTATATGCATACCCTAGTGTACACATAAAAAACAGTATACTTTAAGCTTAAAGTGATAGTTCACACAAAAAATGAAAATTAATTTACTCACCCTCATGTTGTTCCAAGCCCATGAAGCCCGGAACACACCAGAAGTTGGTCCTTGTCAGCTTTTTTTCGGCCTGTTCGACATTTTGAATCGGCGTCGGAGCTCGTCGGTCAGTCGGGCCATCTGATCATTCTAATTGGCTGTTCAGCTACTGCCACCTGCTGGTACAGAAAGACATTTTCTCTTACGCAGGTGCAGAACGGACGTGCAACTTGGCCGTCGGGTGTCGAGCTTCAGTTTGGTGTGTCAGGGCAAGTGACCCAGACGCTGCCGACGTGAGCCAACCCCGAAGTCTGCTTTTGTCACCACTAGTTCGTCGCCGTCGGCTTGGTGTGTTCCAGGCTTAAGTCTTCAGAACACAAATTGAGATATTTTTTTATCGAAACCAAAGAGTTTCTCTCCCTCCCTTGAAAGTCCAGGTATCCAAAACTTATAAGATCCAAAAAGGTCATAAAGGTGTCGAGAGAACCTGTGAGGTTTGTTCTAGCGTGTGATGCACACACAAGCTTCCACATTTACCATATGTGATGCACACTTATGTATGTGTTTATATATGAATAAAAGCCTAAATTAAATCTGCTCATCATATAAAGTGATCTTATCTCTTCACAAGACTGGGATTAAATCACTGTATTCTTTGTTTTACAATGCCTTTTTGGATCTTGTAAATTTTGGTTACATGGGCTTTCAATGGAGGGACAAAAAATAAGTAACCAATGTCTTATGGGTTTGGAACGAGATGAGGGTGAGTAAAAGATAAAATATTTTTTATTATTGAGTGAACGATACCTTTAAAGCTTCAGCCCCCATTAACTGTAATTGGAAAAGAACAACTAACACATTTTCAAAATCTCTCTTTTTGTTTTGGAATGACATGAGGGTGTTGACAGAATTTATATTTTCAGGTGAACTAGCCCTTTCACACATGACCACTTTAGAGCTCAAAAGTTCAAAACTGAGCCAAACTGCATTATAATGCTGCGTATTGTGGAATCTCAGTTCGAGTCCAGCGGAATTCCACCTGCCGCTGGGAATGATCGGCGTCGATAACCACCTCTGTCGGTCTGTTACAATAGATAAAAGCTCAATTAGATTATGTCTCATTAGTCCGGATCGTATTCCAGCAGACTGTTACAGCCGGACAATGAGAACGCTTTCACTTTCTTAATCATTTTGGTTTTGATAAGGATATAGCAGTAGAGGTGAGGTTACAGGGGATGCGTGGTAATAAAGCCTCCGTTTAATAATGTAATCTTAAATTACAGTTTAATTACAGCCGCTTAGTCACAGGGGATGCCCCGTAATTCAATCACTGGCCTCCAACTACTGTATCACACAAAGCCTTATCGCACAGTTTTAGCCTGGATATGAATAGCTTGTTTCGGGACTGTGTAATTGGTCTGAAGTCTCAGGCTGCACCACTGTGGACTACGCTAGTGGACCACTTATGGTCATCCATTGCCTTTGTGTCCTGTAGATCATAGAGACAGAGGGAAGAGAGAGGGAGAGGAAGAGACAGACCACCAAGCTTTGTACAATTGTATCAAACACTCCCCAAAGAACACTGGCAATAGGAAGCAGGAGGACTAGAAGGCATGGAAGGTTTTTTTTTTCTCCCATCCCTCCCATCCCCAGGTCAGAGTCCACATACGCAAATCCAATTTGTCTTTTGTTTCCCGGCTCTGATTCCTTTAGAGACCCCATCCCATGGATTTTATGCAGCGAGGAAAATGTAATGCTTTTCATAAATTTCTGGAGGGAAAATTAGGTTTGCGGAGAGGCAACTTCATTTCGGCAGGGGCTTGTGCTCGCTCAGGCGGGCGGGCTGGTATCGGCCAGAAGAGGGGAGGCGCTGACGTGTTTGCCGAGTAGGAAGAAGAAATGAAAATCCAAACGCAGGAGCTGAGTCAGCGTGATTCACTCAGCCTGTTATTGCTCTCGCACAGAGACAGCGCACTTCATAAGGTCTTCAGATGTCTTCGGTTCGAACACACTTCTAAATAGAAGCAGGGAGCTCTCTGTCTTTCTCTCCCCACCTGTCTCTGTCTTTATTTTCCCTTTTACTCTTTTTCCCCCCTTTTCTTCAGCTCCTCACCTCCCAAACGTGTCAGACAGGAAGTGCTGCCGTAGGGAGAGGTAAACAGATTCCTGTCAAAACTAGTGAGCGAGGAAAAATAAGAAGCGCCCCACACAACGTGACCTCTGACCTCTCCACCGCCTGGTTGGCTATGTGGGCCGGGGAGTTAGAGGCGGAACAGAAACGAAAAGCGCACGGGGCCAGGTGGGGCATGCTGGAAAGTCACCCCATTCTGGGAGTGTTTACACCAAAGCACCCCTCCCCTGCACCCCTACAGCACAGAACAAATCCATTTTCATGTCATGCTGTCACCACATTGGCCAAAGCACACATCTGTGGCTGGATGTCCCTGACAGCGCATTGCTGCAGGACTCGTAAACGGCAATGGGCCTCTCGCCGAGCGCTCTATGAATGATAAATCTGACATGAGATCTCTCATCTTTACATGTGACATAAACACAGTCATATATGGCCACGAGGGGAAATGTAATGGAGGAACACAGTGGGAGTCGAGACTCGAAGCGCATCGTAGCATTATGAAGTGGCTGTTGAGATGGGTTTTGGCCTCCTCTCTGTTGTGATTTCATCTGAATCCATCATGATGATCTGATCCTGTAGGTTCCAACTCCCTAGAAGTGACAGCTGACACCTGCTTGCGTAAGACCCCATTCCCCATTCTCCATTACCCACTCGATAGCATGACGGCACAATGGGATGTGGTATTATTTGTATGTGTAGTAGTATACTTTACACGAATAAGTAGGGCTAAAATGGTTTGAAATATCACAGCTTGTGAATAGCTGTCATTCCACAGGTGAGAAACTGTAGTGTTCTTTGCTGTCAGATGAGCCAATACACTGTGAAGAAAATCCCTATCTTACTTTCTCCCTCACCTTCACACGCATGGACACGCTCAGTCACTCTCGCAGAACTGCAGCAGGTCCTGGGCCTCATAAAGCATCAAAATCAATTTGTTTTAAAAACACGTTTTTCAGAAACTTATTAGGCGCTTTAGAGATATTTCATACACCTTCGACCCGCAAAGGATGAAAAACGGCAGGTGCGGCGGCAGCCCATTTCTTCAGCTGTGCACGAAGCTGGCGCAGCCCTGCCGCTGGGGAGCCGTAAAACAGGCGGCAGCTCCGGGAAGGGCCCGGCGGCGGACGGCACGCTCGCTCTGCTACCGGCCCTGCGCCTGCATAAATCAAGATAATTCTCTGCAAGCCTTGAACTCTGACCTTACCACAATTCATGGGGACGTCAGAAGCAGCAGCAGCCGTGGCGGAAGGGAGGAAAAGAGGGAATGGGGATAGGAAGAAAAGAAAGGAGAGAGAGAGAAGAGAGAGAGACCATTGGTGGGGCAATGCATAAACGAGTTGGAGAAAAAAAGAGGGGGGTTACTGAGATTAGTCACCATCCAGATTGGGCCCCACTGCATTTAAATGGTCCCTCTTTACGAGCCATTTATCTTCCACTCTGGCCATTTTCATTACACCAGAAAGCAAGTCGCAGCTACCAGCTGGATTCTACTGCACACTGAAAATTAATAACCTCCCCCCTTCAACATCCTCACAGCCTTTACTGTCTTACCCTCTAGCTTGCAAACACGCCACCCATCCCCCCTTTCCTTCTGAAGGTCCCTGTATATACGCAAGGTGGAAGTGCTCTCTCAGGTTTGTGGCTATTTGCATCCTTGCATCTCCAGCAGTCTTTCAATTTTCTCCACTCTCTTACTCCTTTGCCCTCACCTCCTCAACCTTCTTGCTCAATATCATGCCCCCTCAACACAAGCAATTCATCCTGGTCTTTTAAAATTTTCCCAGCTTCCCTGTGCTGCTGGGAGGAGAGATAGAAGGAAAGAAAAAACAGGGTGAGTACTTTCATTAATTCATTTGCCCTGGTTTCTTTTGCTCTTGTGTATGCAGAGGGGATTGACCCCCCTGGCTTGCTGGAAGAGCATGGAGAGATGTGCCATTTTACTGCCGGTTTTGGAAATACAGACATACTCTATGTACTTTGGAGGGGATGTGAGCTTGTAAAATGGGCTGGGTTACAAAATGGCCTTTTCTGTAGGATCCACCCAAAACTGGAGCCAGTCACATCAACCTGTGCTAAGACACCTCTGATCCAAATTGAGGAGTGAGACCATTCTGTGGATAGGAACACAGACTGAACTCTTCTAAGTAGTTAAGCCAACTGAATTCTGGTGTTATCTTGTGTTGTTTCCATGCTAAATGTACAGTATCTTTCACTGAAAACATTTTGGCATCTAACTTTGCTGCCACCTGTCTACATAAGCAGCTACCTTCTGCGGCAGCATCCTATCACTGAACCTCACAAGCGGCTGATTTTGATCCACACAAACAGCTCTTTGCACAGACAGTTGTATGTTAGCATGTTGTTAAGCAAACAACACGATAGTTTTACACAAACATGACATGAAATAGATCATTTTTAATCACACTGAGCTATTTATTGCCAATCATTTTCAAAATTTCAATATGAAAATATTTAAAAATCAACATTTTCTTTCAACATCGCTTACCAGGATCAACTAAACGCTGGATTTTCAAAAGTATATGAAGTTCGCGAGTTCATTGTTGCAGTAAACTTGAACAACATTCCTGAATGAATAATTTATAAGATGCACTGTTATTGTAGGGACATCGACTTTACATTTTCACACTCCTAAACATGACGCGGAACTGTGATCGGTTGCGTTACATGTCAGTCAAACGTCCTCTTGAGCGGTCCTTGGTCAATGAAAGCTGCGATAGAGTCCAGACCTTCTGCTGTCAGTCTGAATGTCTGGCTACGTGAGACTAGTTACTCCCCAATAGTGGCATACAATGCCTTGGTGGGCAGCTCATTAGAAACCAAGTGCTCATATGAAGTCCCCTTCAGTGCACTCAAATACATCATCTGACCCTACATATAGCCTACTATAGTACCCATGTCAGCCAACTCCCTGCTTGCTTCCACAGCTTCCCTGCAGAGTTAAAAGCTCACCCAGCGTAGCGGACACTCACAGGTTCCCCGAGAAAAGCGAGAGCGTGACCTTCAGCTGCTGTTTATCTGAGCTTCATCTGCATGACATCACGCCTGCTGCCGTGATCTCCACACTGGGGCGCAGGCAGATGGAAATCAATGAAAGTGCTGCTCACATCCAAGCCGGCATGTAAATCATTCGGCTGTTTAAACAGCTCTGGCGGCGGGGTGTAAGAAGCTCAGCCTGCCTGCGGGCACGGAGCTCTCTGAGAGCTTCTGCTGACCCGACCGGTCGCAGGTCCCATGCCCATGTTATGCGATTGGTCGAGTGCTGCCCCACCGAGAGGGGCTCAGAGTGAGGATGACCCAGATGGTCTCCTTCAGGTCTAGGGAGGAATAAAGGGGCAAGGCCTGAGTATTTTCCCTCTCCAAAAAAACTCCATCTCTCTGTCTCTGTCTCTTGGCCGCCGGGCTATCAGCGCTGCACTTCTGCATCAGCAATTCAAAGAGACAAAGGAATGAAAACAATCTTTGGAACTCCATGAGAAGAGCCAGAGAGAGAAGATGAAGGTAAATAAAAGCCAACGCTTGATGACGCGTGGAACAAAGATGGTCCTCTGTATGCGCTACTGTGAGGACGGTGTTTGTGCTGAGGGGTGGCCGCGTGTGGCAGTGCCTTTTGTCCCCCCACCCCTCTGCCCCCCAAAGGAGAGCTCCAGGGAGCCAGCCGATCAATACCGCAGCCATTCCTCCTGCTCACCAGGGGAGCCGACCACACCGACAACACACCACTTCGCTTTCATGAGACTCGCCACAGAAGAAGAGAGGGAGAGAAAAGATGAGTGAAAGAGAGAGATGCCTTTGGTGGAGGGGTGTCCTGAGACATAAAGGCTGGAGAATGAGGGGCTAAGGGTCCGAGCCCCCGGCGCTCCAAGAGGAAACAGTACAAAGTGCACCTGCGTGCAGGCATTTTATCTATGCAGGCCTGTTTTATCAACTTTCCAAGCCCCTCAGTCGCATTTAAAGCCAAAATATTTCAGACACTTCTTTTTATGCCTTACTTTCTCTTGCTCCTATGTGTTTGGAAAATAAACATTATTCTCCTTTGGGATATTCCCCGCTGTGCCTGAATATTGTGAGTAGTAAAATTCTAATTAGCTAATGACCAAAGCCATTGACTTACACCATATCAACCGCATATATGTGTGTTTTAAGTGTTTGCGTGAAGACCGTAAATGAGTATTTGTGTGCACACACTTTCGCCTTGTTCCATTCCCAGCTCTACCTCCTCTATTTCAACAGCCTCTGCCGAACACAGAGACCTCATTCAGTCGGACTGTAATGCTCTCTGCTGTCAGGGTCTTCGAGGAAACCCCTGTACACACACACACACACACATCCTTCCAAGCAGCAAACGACTGAGTGGTCCAGTCCAGTGCTACACACCAGATTATATTTCATGGCTTGCTCCGGGAAAGATTAGTAGCACTGTACCACTGTGTTTGGCAGCTGGAATGTAGAGCACCGTTGCCTGACATACTGAGGACACTGTAGCACAAATAAAGAGTCATCTATAAAAGCTCAGCGTGTCTTCTGTAATATAGGTATTCAATAACAGGGTATATAAGGCCATAATTAGAATAATAAGCCTTTACAAAGCTGATGATTTGCAACCAACTGTAATGAGCAATGAAGGGGAAGCCTAACGTATGATTAACTGCCTCATAAAACATGAGTCGTACTTCACAGGTCTGCTTTTCTTATATGAGCTATTACTGCCAGTTCATTTTACTTATCAAGTCTAGGCATTATATTCACTCTATTCACTTTTTACTTCACCACATTAACCTTTTTTATGTTTTGGAATTTACTTGAAATATCTGTTTTACTTGCTCAACTATTTGTTTAATTCACTGGTTTATTTAGCAACCTTTTTTAGGCAATCTTTCCCCAACTTTTTTAAGGACCCCACCACATAAGAAAAAAATCATGCTTTGCTAAATCATAATTAAGACATAAAAAGTGGAAACACAAACAAACTAATGAAAATCATGAGATAAAAAGTCAAATTTATAAAATGCATTAATTGACAAAATTAAAATTATGAGATAAAAAGTAGAAATTATGGCAAGTTGAAATCATGACATTATAATTTTAAGTTGTATAACTATGAACTTTTACATTAAAATTTTGACTCTTTGTCATAATTTTAACTTATAATTGTTTGTCAATTTTGACTTTTTACTCATAATTATGATGTCTGTTATGGTGTGTTACAGAAGAAGGCACGAAGATGGTGAAAAAAGTTCCAACACAACATTTAATAATAATCCATATGAAAATAATCCAAACTGGCAGTAGTAATAAATGTACACATAAATGTAAACGTGACCAGACCCTGAATGAAGACAAAGGTATGACTTAAGTAGCAGTCAAATTAGGTAATTAATTAAACACGGCTGAATTAAACAAACTTATAATCATAATAACTATAGAAACAAAGGAGTGGCGGGAAATCCAAACAAAGGAAAACAGTATCTAATGAAATACAAAAAGTTCACGAAACTAAAACAAACTAAACATAATTGTAAAGGCCCGTTCACACCAAGATCAATAATGATAAAGATATAGTTTAAAAAATTGTTCTAAATATAATTAAAAAAAAATAGTACTGTCCATACCACAGCTATAACAATAACGATTTAGAGAAATGGTATCATTGGGATCACTTTCAGAACGATTTTTTTTCAGCTGTTGAACAATTAAACACTGACAGCCAATCAGAATCCATTCTAATTTAAGCGTTATAGTTATCTTTAAAGTTATCATTCTTGGTGTGAACGGGCCTTAATGTCATCTTAAATGTCATCATCTCATAATTATCATCTCATAAATAGTGAAAGTGAAAAAGTGACGTAACATGTGGCCAAGTATGGTGTCACATACTCAGAATTTGTTCTCTGCATTTCACCCATCCAAGCGCACACACACACAGCAGTAAGTATTGAACACACACCCAGAGCAGTGAGCAGCCGTTTTTGCTGCGGCACCCGGGGAGTGATTGTGGGTTAGGTCCCTTGCTCAATAATGGGTAATGTGGGTAAAAAGAGCACTGTTCATTCACTCCCCCCACCTACATTCACTGCCGGTACTGAGACTCGAACCCGCAACCTTCAAGTTACAATTCCGACTCTCTAACCATTAGGCCACAACTGCCCCATAATAGGACATAATGTAATAAGCAGTGCATGCATTTGACTGAGGTAAATGGTCAAATTCATTACATAATGAAATACAATGGAGTGAGATTATTCGTATATTCAGAGACAATGTGTTATGAAATAGGAATGTTTTTCTCTACAACTGTCAATGTATTTAATTTTTAACAACAACAAAAAGTTTATCGAGCCTTGATGGCTGTATGAAGATAAATATGGCTGCAATCCACAAACCCTCACAGCGTGACGCACACAGAATGAAGGAATGACATGTATGCACACACACATACAGCAGGGTGCTTCTGTTCTACTTACATTTACATTAATCAGACGAATTTAAACAATGCCTTGTTTACTAAGCGTCAGGATAGATTTATTTACTTTTGCCAAAGTGTTAGAAAATTGAAATCTTCAGCAATAGAAGAAATGTCTTTATGATTTCATGCAGAGAAATGGTTGATGTGAGCATGCAGCATCTATGGCAGGGACAGGGGTGAACAACTCAGGATCTGTATCACATTATTATCCTAGAAATTATCCTAGACAGGTGCCAAGTCCTGCTGGAAAATGAAATCAGCATCTCCATAAAGCTTGTCAGCAGAAGGAAGCATAAAGTGCTCAAAAATTTCCTGGTAGATGGCTGCGTTGAGTGTGGACTTTAGAAAACACAGTGGACCAACACCAGCAGATGAAATGTCAGCCCAAATCATCACTGACTGTGGAAACTTCACACTGGACTTCAAGCAACATGGTTTCTGTGCCTCTCCACTCTTCCTCCAGACTCTGGGACCCTGATTTCCAAAGGAAATGCAAAATTTACTTTAATCTGAAAAGAGGACTTTGGACCACTGAGCAACAGTCCAGTTCTTCTTCTCCTTAGCCCAGGTAAGACGCTTCTGACATTGTCTTTGGTTCAGAAGTGGCTTGGTACGTGGAATGTGACAGTTGTAGCCCATTTCCTGAAGACATCTGTGTGTGGTGGCTCTTGATGCACTGACACTTGATGCACTGACTCCAGCTTCAGTCCACTCCTTTTGAAGCTCTCCTAAGTTCCTAAATCATTTTCTCCTGACAATCTTCTCAAGCCGGCGGTCATTCCTTTCATTTGTACACCTTGTCCTACCACACTTTTTTCCTACCAGTCAACTTTCCATGAATATGCTTTGGCACAGCACTCTGCGAACAGCCAGCTCATTCAGCAATGACCCTCTGTGGCTTACCCTCATTGTAGAGGGTCTTGATGATCGTCTTCTGGACAACTGTCAAGTCAGCAGACTTCCTCATGACTGCTGTTGGGATTACTGACCTAAACCCAGTATTTATACCATGAGAATGGTAATTTAACAGAACTTGAAATTAAATATTCTAATAATTTGAGATACTGATTTTTTTATTTTGATGAGCAGCAAGCTGTAATCATCAAAATGAAAACAAAAAAGTCTGGAAATATTTTACTTTATGTCTAATAAATCTAGAATATATTTAAGTTTTACTTTTTGAATTAAATTACAGAAAAAAAAAAAGTTTTCATGATATTCTAATTTATTGAGATGCACCTTTATATAACTATCCAATGATATAGGTTAAGTTGAAAACTCATTTACAATATCTAAATCTCAATTAGGGTTACAGTATCAAACCTGAACAGGTACATTTTTACTAAATACAACAAAACACCTAGTTGAAGATGTTGTAGCACATGGACTCAAATCAGTTAATATAATTATTTAATCCTTTTATTTACATGAACTCTAAATGAACCATTTCACTAGAATGAATTAGACATTTGGAAGACTAAAAAAGACAGGTGATGACAGGTTTGATCATTCCTTCAGCTCAGACTTTAAAGGGGTCATTAATTGAGAAATCAACTTTTCCTTGAGCTTTTGATGTATAAGAGGTCATCGTACTATAAGAATATCCTGCAAGTTTCAGAACTGAAAAGTATCTTGTTAGTCCAATAAAAGCTTTTACCGGAATGCACCTATCTAGATAGGTGAAACTCCGCCTCCGCAGAAGAAATCAACGCCTACTTCGTCATTGCAATGTTAGCCCCTCCCACTGGTGTGTTAGTGAGATGAGGAGGAGAGAAGAGCGATACAGGACCAAAAATAAAATTACCTTTCAAAGGATCCTATGCTAGGAATATGGTTATTTATTTTCAACAATGTGAATGTCTCAGTTGAACGTTATTTATTTGTATTCGGTACATTTCACCGTGGATTCTTTGGTAAATCAATCGCATTTCAGCACAGGCTTTGCAAACAGACTTTTACGATATGGACTCGACAGTAATGCAACAACATGTCAGTAACTGTGTTAATTCTAATGCCTGATCTGATATTAATGATTCATGTACAGTCAGATGTTTTTTGTCTGTCAGTAAATCAAACCAGTGACTAAACGCTCAACTTCACGTTGTTTCTCTTAGTAGGATGAAAATAATCTGATATTTAAACGGTGATTAAATTATATATAGAAAGCGATAAAAGAACGCTCCTTTTACAATTGCTGGAGCTGTCAATCAAAATAGTGTGTTTATCACTTCTGTACTCGCTCCAAAACTCCCGTTTTAGTCAACGAATCTCTTAGTTACATCGGGTTTGCACTGTTGCTTACGATGAAAGCATTCGTTAGTGTGCAGAAATGATGAGATCACTGCTTTCACACGCTAAACAACATGTCAGTGATCGGCTACATGCTCATCACTGCAACCTTTCATGCCACAATCTAAATATAATGCCATAGGTCTAAATATAATGCTATAATCAACTCTTTAAATGATTAGTTAACCTTGAGAACTGTAATAGTAAAAACGTGCTGAAAGTTTTCGACAGAGCAATACTTAGCTATTTCATATTGCAAAGATGTTAGCCAATCACAGCAGTGGGCATTTACACTGAAGTCTCAAAGCAGACACGCCCCTTAAAACAGAGCGTTTAAATCAGAGGGCTAAAATCAAGTTTGGAAAAATGCCTTTATTTCTAAATTATGAAAATTTGAGATGTATAAAGCATACTAACATTAAAAGTGCACCGCAGGAAACATTATAAAACAATAACACACTTCATGATCCCTTTAAAAAAAGAAGAAGAGATGCACCGTCACTCTAAGGACCGAACGGTAGAAAACATCTTTAGCTTGGTATAAAAAAAATAGAAGTCAATGGAAAGTCCTCACTTTGGTAGAAAAACAAATAGGTGCCTGTGTGTGTCCATTCTGGGCAGCATATGATGATTGTTTGTGAGTATTAGCCACAGTGGGTCAGCCTAATATTTTCCTCTGATCATCTCCACTGCACAAATACATATCCATTCCACATACATACACAACTCATCTGGTCGACCTCTCTTCACCGGTGAGTCACAGAGCCAGCAGGAGCCTGCTTCTTCCCAGAACCCCCTGCTGACTGTTTTTGACAACAGCAGAGAGCAACAGAGTGATCAGAGAGACAGAGCGGAAGAGAGAGAGAAAGCGGGAAGATGACAGGATGAGAGGAGAGTGAGAAAATAGCACAGCGGACAGAAGTGTCTGTCAGAGTTGATGAAAAGAGGTAACAAGAGCAATAGGGTGCGCAACTGTGTCGCAGACCAAAATATAATGCACGCTAGCACAAACATACAAGCAGCATCATGCCGACACAGACTGACACATGCCCTCTCAGATTGCTGAGCCGTGTGGATTTTGAGTGAATCTTGTATAATTAGGGTGCACAAATGCAAAGTGTTTAACTAAAACATGGCTAAATTTGGTCAGTCTGAGCTGTTGGGGTCATTCTTGCGATATAGTACATTTTCATGTCCTCAGTATACAATATGTGTCTTAACGTAGTGGACATAATTATGCCAATGGAAATCAGTTTGTTTTCTTTTGCCACAATATCACAATTAAGTGAACATATGTGAATTCACAGCTTTGAGCAGATGGTGTCATGTTTCTCAACTTATGACATGAAAAACTAGGAATTTTTTTATTTATTTTTTTATTCGGTAATAGCCAGTCCCTAAATTACATCATTCTCCAGGAAGTGACATGATGCAACAGCACAAAACTTTTTTAAAAAAGTAGTAATTTTATAAATACAGTGATGTTTTCTGTTTTTAATTGGTTTGTTTTACTTTAAAGCAGTGTCATGTTAGATAACATTGCATAAATTGATGATTAAAAGTTGAAAACTGTAAATTCTGCACTTTATTTTCTTATTTCCATCTTGTCTTGCTATTGTGTAAATAAAAAAGTTATAATTAATGTATTTGACAAGAGTATATTTTAAGTCTTTTTTACCCTTTTATAGAAATTTTTCTTAAAATTCAGATTCAAATTTCAGAGCTGAAAGGTACTGCATTAGAGGTATGATTTGTCTGAAACTCAAAATTCTGCCATCATCTACCAATGCTCTTATTTTTTTCTTTTGTGGAACACAAAATAAATTATTATAAAAGTGTCAAAATGTGCATGGTGGTCACCAAGTGTTAATTGCAGTTTGAACGCAGTTCTCATCTCATAATAATAATAATAATAAAACATGAATAAAGTAGACTCTAAAAAATGTTGGGTTAATAACAACCCAATTTGGGTTGAAAATGGACAAACCCATAGTTTTAACTCAAATATTGTTTAAAAATGACTGTATTTCTTGCTTAAAATTAACCCAAAATCCGTTGGAAATTAACATTTATTAATATGTTTAATAAATAAATAAATATATATGAATACCTTTCATGAATAATAATTTAACAATAAATATTTATTAAATTTCTTATTAATAAATGTTCACCTTTTGATTATAATTGTTGCCTCTGATTTTTAATTTTGGGTTCATTTTAATCCAGCCATACAGTAATTTTTAAACAATAGTTGAGTTAAATAAAACTACCCAGCACGTTGGGCAAACATTTAACCCAACCGCTGGGTTAAAAACAACCCAATAGCTGGGTTTGTCCATTTCAAACCCAACTGTTTTTAACCCAGCATTTTTTGGTGCACTGTAACCTTCTCCTCCTCAAAAATCAAACAAACAAACAAACAAACAAACAAACAAACAAACAAACAAACAAAAACAGAGTTGCAAGTACACACAAACATACACACTCTTGATCAAATGGATTTCTTACAGATTACATCGAATGCATTCCATTAGGATTCTATTAGGCCTTTGATTGTGGCAAATGGAAATTGATCAGTGATTAAAATCCTTAGCGGTTAATCCAATCAATCAATCAGTACTGACTGGAGTGTCACAGAAGATCTGGTGATCTGTCTCCAACTGTAACACTCACTTCACAGGTCTGTGCTGCCATCATCATAGATCTCCAGTAAAATACAGTGTTTATCATCATTACCATACCTCAAATGCTATAAGCTATTAAAACATAATTGCCTGGTTTCACAGACAAGGCTTAAACTAGTCCCAGACTAAAATGCATGTTTGAGCCGTCTTAACTGAAAGCAACTTACATATCTTAAAATATGTCAGTGCCATTGTTTTGTGTCATGCAAATAGTAATAGTTCTAGTCCAGACCTTGACTTTGCTACACTGCTGGACAGCCTTTAATTTATTGACCAATTTATGGGTTTCTGTAGAAGACAAGATACAAAGATCCATTCAATGCTGTTCTATTGCTGATGTACTCACTCAGAGACCGTAAAACTCCCTCTGACTCCCTCTTACTCTCTCTAAAAACACACACATCTTCAGTCATAACTCCTGAATAGATGACTGCTGGCAAAAAGAGAGAAAGAAATCTAAAAATAAAGAGAGGAAGGTAGAGATTAAAAGAGTTCTGCAGAGGACGACAAGTCAGTTCTGTTGATCCTGACAAAATATTCATGCTTTTTTTGGGGAGGGATAGCTGTCAAAAAACAGTCACTTTTATTATGTCAGTTATGAATGTCAATTTCTTCTTATTAGGCAGAACTATAGTGCAGTCTTCCTACTGGACGATAAACTGGTATTTTTTAAAATTTGTAAATGATTTGTTAAAAATTCTGCAAAGCCATTTGGATTTATATTCCATCGTTTTTGCTTTACAATCGAGTCCATAAAGTACCTTTCAAGAACGGATTGCCAAACAATACCACAGCTATTCTCAAGTAACCAAAATGCAATAATTTCAATATCTGAGTCAGTTTTTTTGTTTTTTTTTGCTTAGACCTAATCATTTATTAAAATCTATTAAAAATTCATATTCATAACAACAATTACTTGAATATACACTACTATTCAAAAGTGTGAATGGTAGGGGCGATGTATCCTGGTGGATACAAACATTAAAATTAAAAATAAAAGTCATGTTTAAAAAAAAATAATGAAATTGTATTATTTGTGTCCTAAGAAAATGGAAAATAGCAATAAATTGATTTTCTGAAGTCTCTTTATGGTCTTGTTGTATTTTTTATCATTAATTAATGCTCTGTGAAGTAACATGAACAAACAAGGAACGACTGTATTTTTATTAACTAACATTAACAAAGATTAATAAATAATTTAACAAATGTATTGCTCATTGTTAGTTCATGTTTGTTAATACAAACTATAGTTAACAAATTAACCTAATGGTAAAGTGTTACCGGAAAACAGTTACATTAAATTGTAATAATATTTCACAACATTACTGCCCCCACACCCCCCTTTAACAAATCTTACCGACTCTAAACTTTTGAATGGTACACTTTCAAAAATGTTGGGTTAAATACAAGCCAAGTTGGGTTGAAAATGGACAAACTCAGTGATTGGGTTGTTTTAACCCAACTATTGTTTAAAAGTTATTGTATTGATTGCTTAAAATGAACCCAATGTATGTTGAAAATTAACATTTATTAATACGTTTAATAAATGAACATTAATTAATTAGTTTAATGAATAATAATTAAACAATAAACATTTATTAAATTGCTAATTAATAAATGTTCACCTTTTGATTATTGTTAGTAATTATGTGTCTCATTTTTAATTTCCAACCTATTTTGGGTTCATTTGGGACATTTTGAAACAATAGTTGAGTTAAATAAAACTGCCCAGCAGGTTGAGCAAACATTCAACCCAACAGCTGGGTTAAAACAACCCAATTGCTGGGTTTATCCATTTTCTTGGGTTGTTTTTATCCCAGCATATTTTAGCGTGTATTGTACCTCTTTTAATTAAAATTAAAACTTTTCTTGTTTTGAAAATAGGATGGAACTATCTTTATGTTGTTATAATAATAAAAAAAAGACCAGAAAATATATGAAATACTTTTGTATTTTTTGCTTCACTGCTTATTTAGGTGTACAGAAAGTATTCAAGGTGTACAGAAAACATTTTTTTACATTGTAAAAGATCATGGACACAGTTATTTGTCATTGACCCGTACAATCGAATTATTTAGCTTTCCATTATCTTTTACTCTTCCCACTTTGCAGTCTGTCAGTGCCAGAGCTGAAGTTATAGGTGCTCAGGAGGTTATCGACCAGAAGAGATCCACACCAACACCTACCCAAAACCCCCTGCCAAGTGCCGCACAAACACTATGTAATGAACGGGCATTGTTCTTAGTCCATAAACTTGTCAAACCTTCCTTATTTCACCCCCTCGTCTCCACATCAAAGTTCTTCCTTTTTTTTTTCAGGGAGCAGTTAATAAATACATCAAGATAAAAAGTGCTGTGCTATTAAAATAGAGAGAGATGAAATATGGATGAAGAGATGGAGCTTCAGGTGTGTCAGATGTGATTTAATATAGCTGTGGCGGCAGCGCCCGAGGAGGGAGAGATTACCGTGGGGACGGCGGACAGACAGCGTGGCTTTTGACCTCATGGAGCAGGCATTACTGTGTATAGTGCTGAGCAGAGCTGTATGGATCCACGCGAGGGAGGAATGGATTTACTGATCAACACCCACATCAATCTGCCTACAGCCTGCATGTGTTAGTGTATGTGTGAGGGAAGTGTGGTGTTTGTGTCTGCTTGTTCATGGATGTGAAATCTAGTTTTAATTAATGCCTGATTTCTGGGTGTTTTTGTGTATCTGTGTGATGATGTCAGAATCTAGGACCTCATTTACACCTGGATCTAACATCTGTCTGATCTGATCACAAGTGGACTGCACTAAATACAAGTGTAAATGAGGTACAAAGTGCTCGAGACACACTGGATTACTCAAACCATTTTTGGAAGTGGTAAAGAATACATGTGGCCACATCTATTTGCAGTGTAAATGTTAAATGTGTCCTGATTCCTCCTGGAGATCGTCTAAAGGCTGAATACTTACATAACATGAAACTGTCAAAAACAAAAGGTTTAAACCTTTAAATATATATATTTATTGTGTGTATATCAAATATACACAATATAAACGTTTTCAGTATGACTGACAGTAACATCTAACCCTAATTTTGAAATTAACTTTAATAAACTAAGTTCATAGATATAAGATTGCCTTCTGCGCATTCTGTTTGTTCTAGTCTAGTTCCATCGAACATGCACTGGATTCACATTTTTACATTTCTGATGTTACATTCATACAGCCATGATCATCATGTTCACAAGTTATGAGAAATGAAGATTAACAAATATGTACATACAGTATATATATATATATATTAGGGGTGTAACGGAACATGTATTTGTCCTGAACTGTATGGTACAGATGTCACGGTTCGGTTCATGCAGTTAGAATACAGTCAGTCACAGGCGATTCACACTCCAATCCAGAAGGGGGCGTGCACGGTAATGCGATGCTGTTTGCTAACAACAGGAAAAAAGTGCAGAAGAAGAAGAACAGTTGCTCTAGATATGCAAGTAATCTCCCAACCAGTGATTCAGCTGCAGAAAAACATCAATAAAACAACTTGAGAATAATATCTCATGTAGCATTTCATTTACCTCAGGCAAGTCGTTTAGTGTCCACAGCATGTTAGTTCACTAGAGAAATGAACTCCAGAGGGAGCATTTCACTATATATATATATATATATATATATATAT